>JAECWU010000026.1:0-280109 GCA_018150985.1 Chymomyza costata
TCCAGACAACCAAATGGAAGTAAAGAGGTTTCAAAAACACAGCCACACCAAAATTTAAAAAGCTGGTGACTGCCGAACGAGGTATTGGTTTTCTTATGTAGGTATTTTTGACACGCTGAATCTGAATTCGCTAACAGAAATGGCCCCGTTGGGTTTTGGATTTATTTTAATCTCAAAAAACCAGACATTTTTTTTCAATAAAGGCTGCACGGCGATGTTTTTGGATCGCTGAATCCGAACCCGAGGTAAAAAAAAACCCAAAATGTCGCGATTTAGAGGTAACCTTAAAAATATAAATTTTTATGGGGTTTTTTAAGGTTATATAAGAACCTTGACGTGCTAGAGTTTTTTTTTAAATTTGATTACGATAAGATAGTTTGCCCTCTGGATTTTAAACACGCTTTTTTTTTTGTGCGGCTTTGTAATAAAACGTCTTTTTTCAAAGACTTCGCTATCTAATGAAAACTGTGCAGAAAGATGTTGCGGTGTATGCGATAGTCGTCCCACTTGCTTAATTTACGCTTTCCGAAACTACAACCCATGTACATGCACTTTTTTTTCATTTTTGTGGCCCCAATGAGAGTCCATAATCCCCTGAGCAGCAAAGCGTTAATTGAATACTTAC
Organism: Chymomyza costata; assembly: GCA_018150985.1. Lineage (NCBI taxonomy): Eukaryota > Metazoa > Arthropoda > Insecta > Diptera > Drosophilidae > Chymomyza > Chymomyza costata. The sequence goes on from JAECWU010000026.1 coordinate 626, forward strand.
ATCAATTAAATCCAAATAACTTGCTTAGATTAACTTCCCAACCACAAATGGAAAACATCGTTGCCTCAAATGTGCAATATCTCTGGTTTTATGACTTTTCAGCCATATTGACTACATTTCCATCAATCATGTGGAAATCCAAGATCTGAGCCAATTCGTTTTAGTGTCAACTGCTACTAGCTGCTGCTAATAACTATTTACACTATCAATTTGGGCAAAATTGAACGCACCCGCAACTCCATGGCAAGACCGAGGGCGCCTTGGGTATTACGAGACCAAAAATAAGGTGCAGCTTTTGCGACAGTTCTGAGGTGTCTTGGTACGCCTTGGCACACATAAAATCAAATATAGTCACATAAATGGTTATAGCTTCCGACAACTGGAACGCACGCCCCATAGGTCTAATTGAAGCTATTAATTGTTATATGTGGCATACCAATAAGTGACACCACAAAAGTTGCAACAACGTCGTCGTCGTCGTTGTCAATCCGTATCTTGGTGTCGGTCTACGCTGTGCTGTGCTATAATTTACGCATAAAAAAGCTATCTTGGCGTGGAAAAGCGCCGCGGGTGTTGGCTTTAAGAGCAGCCCGAACGAACAGCCAACACAGATATTCAATATATATTATATACTTATAGATACAAGCACCAATAGCGTTTGACAACGACAAAAAACTAGTTAAAGTTCGACTAGTCCGCTCCTCCCCCTCCACACGCTGAGCAAACTTTGTGTAAAAAATTGAAATCTAAAACGCATTTTTCTTCTCTTGCCCATAAAGGCGACGAACATGGTCATCCTGAAGTAACGTAGTTTGGTGACCAACTATGGTACATGAGTGCCGTATCTTGTTGCACATGACTGTCGCATATATTTTTATTAAAAATTAATCGTATGCATGCAACTTGGCCAATAGGCTCACCTGCGGTGCAATGTATGTGTGTTGCATTTGCATTTGGGCGCTGCCGCTTCTGTTGGCGCCACAGGCGTTGCACAGCCAGCACCTCGACCAAAAACTCATCATTTATACAAGTGCTTTGTGCTCTATACTGTATTCCAGCTGTTGGCTACCAGGTAGGCGCATTCCGACAACAGCTACAAATTGGGTGACTCTGCAGTTTCACTACGCCACCCAAAGACTTCAGAGCGCTTGACTTGGTCTAGCTTTAATTAATCGGCTTGGTTGGTCTTTTAGTTTTGTGACCAGTGCTGTGTAATGCCTGCAAGTTGTCAAAAGCGCTGACAGATAAAGTCATTTGACATTTACAGGCATGGGCAACATGGTTGTGCCTTGTGCGCATACCAACTGCTCCCCACTCCTTAGCTGTCCAAAGACAAAAAAAATGCACCTAACCATACAATTTTCAAATTTTCAAATTTGTATTAATTTCATATTGGTCGATTGCACGCATGCCAAATAATATTTTGGCCAACATTCGGCAGCTTGTAGGCCTGTATGTTATATGCCCAGACTAGATAAAAACGATTTATATGTGTCAGCATTAAAATTAATTGGCCTTTCATCTGGTTTGGTTGTTTGTTATATACTATAATCATATATCTTTTACAATTGATGCACTGTTTAATTTCATTTAATTAATTTGTCATATCTGGTTTCCATTTCTTGCAGTTCACGTGAGCTAATTAAGTCCGCCATTTTGGATAATGATTTCATGAAGAATTTGGATCTGACGCAAATACGCGAAATTGTGGATTGTATGTATCCGGTTAAATATCCAGCAAAGAATTTAATCATCAAGGAGGGCGATGTGGGCAGCATTGTTTATGTTATGGAATGTAAGTATTAAGTTGTTTTGTTATATGTTGAGGTATAAAGTTAATGGCGCCCAACGTGGGGCACGTGCATTAATTTCGTAGATTGACATTTAAAACATAAAAAAAGTGCTTAGTTGTTGTTAGATTAACTAAGATTTTTTAGTTAATTGTTTTTGTTTAGTTATCGAAATGAAACGACTTTTATTTTATAAACGTTATAAGTTTTTATTTTATAAGAAGTCACGGCAAGTGTTAGGCAATTGACTTAAACACGCGACGCTTATGAGTAATGCAACCATATGCATTGAGAGATTAGCAAGACTAAATGAGCTGATCTTGGAACGCTGACGGCTAAGCAAAGGCCGCAGCGCTGCCAAGAATCGAGCATAGGATAAAAGGAAATAGATAATGCAGTAACAAAAGAGAGAAACAGTTATGTATATTGGAAGTTAAGAGTAATTAGTAATTGTTTAAGAGCTTATGTTGTGTTTATGTTATGCTATGTTATATTTTTATTAGGAAGCTGCTGCTCCCGACAGTTGTTATAGCATTAAATCGGTTTCGTTTGTTGCACTTTGACCCATCCTAGATGTTTGTCTCGATCAGAAAAACGTTGAACATTTTGGCCAATTCAACTTTATTTTTTGACAAGCATATGTTTTTGATAACCTTCGGATTTTGTTTTATAGATCACTTTGAATCGCTGTGTACCAATCCAAAAAGCATAGTTTTAGAATACAGCAATATCCTTCAATCTTTTAAGGTATCTTGTCTAGTTAAATCGTAGTGAAGGCTCTCCCTGATTGCTCGCATGCAGCTGACCATTTGCTAACTATATCGTCCCACATGCGTAAGATGCTTCCGAACTAGTTCACATTTTTTTGCTACATTCACTTCATTTTTTGAGCCAGATGATGCAGCTAAAACATTTCTTTACAATTAGCTATAATTGCTCCCAAAGTACGTCGGAGAGGTTTGATTGATATTAAGACTTACCCCATTTATAAAGTATTTAGCGATGTCAGCTGAGTAGTCCCCATCTTATAGTAAATTATTCTCTAGAACTGTTTAGAATTGTGTTTGTACAAGATTAAGTTCTCAGCCATACACTTAAGCAGGAGCTCTACTCAATAAATTAGATTTATGAGACTTGCTTAATAGTTTCAGAAACTCAGATTTGTATTCATTGGGATGGGGGAGGAAGCGGTCTGTTAGTTATTCGCCTTCCTGCATTACCACTTACAGGTGACATCTGACAGTAGTAACTTACCTGGCGCATTTTTGAATGCAAGTTTTTGATGTTTGATTGAATCGGAACTTTAAGAGCTCATCACAGCTTATATACTGTTTAAGTTCACAGGTCTTAGTGGTTCTAAATTGTTCCGAAGTTAAACGACAATCATTTGCTGTAAACAAGGCCGAAGGCAGGAAGGCATTAAAGTTAATTCACATGGAACTTGCAACCTGCCTACTGATTACTCACATTTTATTGAATGGGAAAAAATTGGAAGCGATCTGTTAGTCTTATTAGTCTTCCAGGTATCCTTTTGTTCCATTTTGGATCATGCAAGAGTTTTTATACTTCTGTGATCAAATTGAAAGGTGTTTTTTCTTAAATTTTCAAAATCTAATAAATAATAAAAATCGAATAAATCTTTGTTTCTTGGCTAGAAGTGATTCCTCCTACAAGGTAATGACGTTAATTCACAAGCCTTCTGCCATTCAGTTTATTATCTGCAATCGTTTGAAAACGGTGTCCCTTAAGCGGTCCCTTGGGATCTTTGCTAAACTAGCCAGAAGCTCACAGGGGGAGCCAAATCAGGTGAATAAGTCAGGTTTCGTAACGATATTTGTCAAAATTTTCCGGCAATGTCTCACGAAGAACCAGGGCCGATGGCTCATTATCGATAGCACTCTCACATAATTAAGGGATGATCTCCAAACTCAGTGCCTAACAGTCTACTTTGTTACATAGGAAGAAAAAATTATCGTTTGGGAACACTCTGGAAGTTTAAATTAAACATTTCCTTTCCACCTTTCAATTAGATCACAGAGTGAGTGTACTGTATAGGCTCTATTGCGCCTCTTTCTAGCCATTGCATACTATTGAACGAAATTATTATGCCTTTTCTTAAGGTGAAAGAATCTAAGACCAGATTCGTAAATAAGTTTGATAATATGATGAAAAAAAACAATTTACGTCAAAATCCAAACAAATAGAAAAAATTACAAATCTTCCGTCGTTACATTAAAAAATATACCTATGATCCAAAAAGTATGCAACATTTAAAGTCACCTCTACGGCACCCCAAAGTATGCAACAGAAAAACTTGTAACTCTTCACTTCTTGACTCACCCACGAAAACTAGGCCCGACTGCAAGCTATTAAAACCAGCCCGGTTTAAAGATCATGCAACTCGTTGTGGCAGATAAGCGACCAGCTCCAGCTGGCTGTGTCTCTGCACGTGTTTCGTGCCCCCTTGTGTGTGGGTGTGTTGGAGCGTGTTTGTAAAAATGCCAGTGTATCTGTCAGTTGTGTATCTGTGAGCTGTGCCTGCATTTAATTTAAGATTCTTCATTGCCGCCTTGGGTCACACCCACTAAGTTGAGAGAAGTTCACAGCGTGCCAAAGTAAAATGTCAGCATAAAATGCTATTAAACAATTTTTATGCATCTAATTTTTTACAATTTTCCTTTCCATTTTTTTTTTTTTGTCTCTTTTATTTTTTTTTGGTTTCTTATAAGCTATTTCTGGGTGTGTTGTGTTTGGGGCTTTTCATACTAATTGCTGTATTAAATATTTGCACGGCTTGGCAGTGACTACGACTCTGAGTTCCAGTTTTAGCTTATAGGTTGGGTTTTTTGAGCTTAGATTGTTTGGTTGGTTCGGGTTTTTTTCATGTTAACTTAGCCCCAGTCTTTGTTAGCGTTAGTATTTTAATTGCATTACGAATAATATAATACAATGATAATTAAAATAATAAAAACCAGATGATATGCTTGCGGATGAGCTACGTTGGCCGCTTCCTCAACAAATTTATGTGCAGCATGCAATCTTTATTAATTGCTTCCTAAAAATCTGGGCTCCCGCATTGGACTACCAACTGCCACAGATTGTGGCATCTGTCTGTTAACAACCGTTATGCGGGTTGCCGCTGTTCAGTGCAACAGATGCTATTAAATATGTCAGGAGAGTAAGACTGCGCCAAGCCAAGGCACGATCATTTGTCAGGTCGCATAATTTCTTAGCTTAATACACAAAAAAAAAAGTATCTTTCATGCATACATATAACTTTAGTTGGCTATATGAGACTTTTTAATGCGCTGGAAATGAATTGATGGAGTACATAACGAAATGAGTTACTTACGTTGTGCGTATATGCAAGAACCATTATAAAAATAGTTCAGCTGGTATAGTATTGGCCTCAAAACTTTTTAAGCCAGCTCCAGTTTCAGATGCGTTTCCCAGTTGAGAAAGGTTTTTTTTTTTTTAATTCCCATTTTGGTTATATATAATTTGTTATATATTTTTTATATCGACAATCAAAAATTTATTTTCTGCGGTGACTCAGCCCATAACTAATTTTAAGTTCTAATAACCAGTTTGGAAGTGTGCACTTGAGCAAACAGATCTTTGCTTGTTTCTTCATGTTAAAGGTGGTCTACTAATAGAAACAAATCTTTTTATTAACATGGTATGTCTGTATATATTACGTAAACCGGGTGTCATATAATGGGACTAGGTTGGGTACCACAATTGTCAACATGGAATATTTACTTCTTTTTTTTCAAGTCTAGACAACTTTAACTTTAAATACGATTTATTACCAACTTTTGGCTAAATAGGCCATACTACTAAAATGGCAACAACTTAAAAATATTTATTCATTTATTAAATAAAAAATAGTAAAGCTAGCAAAACTTAAATTAACTTAAAAAAGTAAGCACTAACGGCAAAGGCTTTCAGTTCTCATAAAAATATTTGTTAAATTAATTGTTTTGCGAATCTCACCAAGATCAAGATAATTAGGTTTCCTAAAGTATGGCTTGTTTCGTAATCTGTAGCACTTCTGATACCTATATGTTTCATGTTGTATGAACATATCACACTATTAAGTAAAATAACAAAATTTTTTTGTGAAAGACTAGATTCACAAAATATGAACTTCTCTGGAGTCTTCAAATTTTCGTTGAACGTCAAATAGCTATCTTTTTTCTTTCGGCTTAGCCCATAGTTATTGTTTTTCTTATTTCTAAAACAAAGTCTTGTAATATGTTTCCAATTGCAACAAAAAGGAGCTCCCATGGGCTTTGGGGCTTTTTGTTGTGGTTTGTCATGCCATCCCATTCTGCAGAAGATAATTTTCGACAATCCGTGAAAGAAAGTTTTGATAAGTTGTTGATTTTTCTCGAAACACTCGCATTAGCATTAACATTTTCCTTGCATTCAAAGTCAAAGATGATCGGCCGGTCTCTGCTAAAAAACAAATTTTAATATTTTCATTAAAGTTGGACGCGGACGACTTTGGGATACCCTGTACAACCACATTGCAATCAAATCCGATATATGGGAGCCGAACTATGATACAGTCAACCGATTTTGATAAAATTTGGTACAGTGCTGGGGAACTCAATAAAACTTTCGAATGCTAAATCTTCTTACAATATCAACATAAACAAAAACTTTTGTTTTTTTCGAGGTCCTCTGAAACACCCCTATGCGAGCTGCATAATGTAAGCCCAATATCAAAAAAATTTAATAAACTTATCTGCTATGGAATAATAAGGGATCTAATCTGAAAGCTTGGTTGCTCTGGCTCTTACCATCCCTGAGACCTATTAGTTCATACGGACAGACAGACGTACACTTCTTTAGTCACCCTGATCATAATTTATGTAGGTATCTTTGGGGATCTCCGACGTCTCCTTCTGTATGCTACATACATTTTCGGCTGCACACTCTTAATATACCCTTTTTTTGCACCATACGGTACAAGGTATAAAAACTAACTTTTCCTTAAAACACTCGCCTATTACCTTACCAACATAAGCCAGTATACTAGCACAAATTTAAACCCAAACAAATGAAAGTATTATAGGCTGGAGCAAGACGAGTTCTTGGGTTAAATTCGTGAAACTCAATGCCAAATTTCACTCAGTATCACTTTCAACAAAAATTCTAACAGAAAAAAAAAACCTGCCCAGAACTTGCTAAAAACAGGCAAGCCAGAGATCTGGCAGGACAACGTCTATCGAGTCCCTCCCCTAGTTAGTTACAAATCATTCGTGGGAACTGTCTCTTTTAGTGCATCTATAAGAGTTCCGTAGTGTCTATGAAAAGTCTCATATATCAGCACCTTTTGCACACTTGTTTAGGTTACCCTTGCTTATTGCTTACCTGCTTACACGCTACTTATTCGCTCTTTAAAAATGCTTTGCACGTTGTTTTTGTTGCTGTGTATTTTGTTTTTTTGACAATACGCTCTCTCACCCACTCACAATGGCGCTCGCTCTCTTGTCACACAGCTGTGCTGTGGCTGTTGTTGCTGCTGCTCACACATGTTGCGCTCTCCTTTGCTACAATTGAAATCACAACATATTCGGCCTGTCTCTCTGTCTCGCTGTCTGCCGGTCGTTTTGCTTGTTGTGTTTTGCGCTGCTCTGTCTGCGTCATTCGTTCAGCAGCCAGCGTAGCGAGACAACGTGCGAGACGCATGCGCGCTTGGCCTGCTATAGTAGAAGAAGAAGAAAAGTAACAAAAACAACAACATTTCGCGCTACGTTTTGTTCGGTTTGTTTCGTTTCTTACGGCGGGCGTGAGTGCATTACATTTTTTGCATATGGTATGCACGCTTCGTCGCGCGCTAATAACAATAAGCAAACGAAAAGAAACAACATGAATACATATCATTACAAAAGATGTTTTTAACATGAAATATTTTGCGCTATTTTAAACACAATTACATCAACGTATTATACCAGTGTTCTAAATAAGCAAAACAAAAAAGTTTTCCACATGTGCTTCCCAAAAACCGGCTATAAAAGAATTATGTAGAAAGCCAGCTAGATTCATTATTATGCGTGTGTGTGACTGTGAACCAACTTGAATAATTCTTGGAAATAAACACCAAAAACCAAGACCATAAAACAAGCCGAAAAGTGAAAGTGTGTTTTGTTTATAAGATCTTAAAACGCAAAGTTTTAAAGATACTTGGGAACTACGGGCGGCTACTGTAACTGTAGGCATGCAGTTCCCCAAGTAGCGTAGAAGTACTATATAGAGTAGTGCACTAGTAACTACTAGCTAGCCAGAGACAAACAACCCAAACAACTGACAATCACATTTGCTTTTCTGTGTTTTCGATTATACGTAAAGATCACTTGAAGAATTCCGGTTTGTGGTTTTCCTGTGTTGTAGTTGCTGTTGTTGTTGTTGTAGAGGCTGTTGCTTTATGTGGCTACTCTGAGCTGTACATGTATATATATTTTTTATTTATTTTTATTTTGTGCATTGTATTTTGTCGGTCATTGGTCCGAAAAAGCGTAGAAAAATTGTATTACAAAAAAAAAAAAAAAATGTTAAGGTTTTTGGCTATAACAACACGCAAGACACAACGACAAAAAAAAAATGCCAAATGTCGCGCTGGGCTGAGCAGCTGAGCTCATTTAACTGAAACTTGATGCCATTGTAGCCATAAAAACCGATAAAAAGATACCCTAACCAAAACCATTAAGCCAAATCGTGCAAAAATGTGCGCAAACGCAATCCGTGCTAGATAATGTGGAGAAATCAACAAGATTCGCCAATTAAAGGTGACTCAAAAATGCGGAAGAAAGAAGCTGTGCGCATTAAGCGGGCGTACAAAAAAGATACAAATACTTTACAAAATGTTTCTTGAACAAATATTAAATTAGAAATCTGGCTAGAAATGAGGCTAACAGCTTGAAACAAAGAAAACAAAATAAAAAACTATGCTAATGCCTTGCATACCATAACACATTTGAATTCTGTCTTGTGGCCATTTGTTACTTAGTAGAGGGGCCTAAGTAGGGCAGCTCTATGCCAGCGGCACTCTCACTTTTCAGCTGTGTCTTGACTGTAGCTGCTACCTACTATGCCATGAAATAAGAGATTAAGTAATACAAGACAGCCAGCCAGCCGAAAGGCAAGCTGTAGATTTGTAAATAAACTGCTAGAAATGATCAGTAAGCCAGAGCTTGAAACATTTCTAAATTATGTAGTAACATTAGAAAATGATCATGATAAATTTTGAAACAGAAAGCAATTCGAAACGTTTAGTTTTGTATAATAAATATAAACGATGATCCATCTATCCACAGCTTGGTATATAATAATCAATTGGCAACGTTTAGCTTGAAATGTCTAGTAAATAATATAATTAAATATTTATAGACAGCCTGTAGCTGGAAAATAATCAATTGTTTTTTAGCTGAAACTAATCTGTAATAAATTTTTAAAAGAGGGGGAAAAACCTCCAGCTTTGGTTAAACTAATGAGCTGTGGAGAGCGCACAGCAATTGTTGTAAGTTAGCCAAAAACAAGCAACATGCTGTACAGTATCAGCAGATCTTAAGCTTAGCTAAAGCTGCTTGGCTTCAGGCTAATCCAGTTCTGCAGTTCTATTGTGCTCTGATCTAGCACATCTAACATGACCAGCACATTGCTGAAAATACATTTTAGTTTTGCTTTTGTTTATACCAGTATACCTATGCAGATTTAATTATATTTTCTTGCTAATGAGCTCATGCTGTTTTTCTACAAAAAACACAAAAGATACAATTTTTTTTGATGATATATCTATAGAGTGCTGTTAGCTATCTGGCATCGAGGGTTGACTGCAATATTTTAGGAGTAATATAAAAGAACAAACATAAACGTTTTCAATGAAAAGTGTTTCAGAGCTTTCTTTCAACAGAATTTGAAACCAACAGGAGGGGATATATCATATTTCAACATATATGTTTCTGCTGAAACTTAAGATGAAGTTATTTGATGAGACAGTGTTTAAGAATGTTGGGAAATTGTATGGAAGCTATTGATTCACAAGCTTTAAAAAAGGCTTTTAATTTAATACTTAACCAAAATAGTATAAATATTTCGGGCACACTATTGATTGTTTTTCCAAATACTCTTCATGAAGGTCAATTTGACACAACTCCGAAAAAAGCTTTTTAACGCTTTCACAGCTGTTTCATACCAATTTTTATTTTTGATGTGCGGAAAAAAGGAATAGTTTTTTCAATATAAGGGTTTGGTTGCTAAAAAAAGCTTTTAAAGGTTTCAACCGATTCTTCTGGCTTCGAAAAATGCTGACCTCTTATTTTTTGTTTTTGATGTGCGGAAAAACTGGCGTCGTTGGTTACCAAATGAGGACTATACGTATGACCCATCAATTGGTTGCTTTGATTGCTCAAAAATGCTTTTTAAATAGCTTAGAATGTCAAGAAACGTTGACCTTAAGATTTTTGTTTCTGATGTGCGGAAAAAAATGAAGTCGGCTTAAAATCAGATATATATGTCGGAGGATGATCTATCAATTCGCCGGCTAAGTTGCTAAAAAAAAGTTTTAATGCTTCAAGCGATTCTTCAGCAGACACAGAAGATTGACCTCACAATTTTTGATTTTAATGTGCGGATGGTAAGCAAATCTGGACTATATGGATGACCCATCAACTCGTTGTATGAGTTGCCTAAAAAAAATGTTGTTCTTCAACCGCTTCTTCAGTTGACAAAAACACGTCGACCTCATAATTTTTATTATTGATGTGCGGAAAGATGTAGAAACAGTTGCTTACCAAGTCAGCACAATACGGATTAACTATCAATTGAATCGTTTGGCTGCTGAAAAGGAGCTTATATAAGCCGTTGTATGAGCGCTTGTGTTGTTATGAAGACGAAAGATTTGTTGTCGAAGTTTCGTTTACCTCAATTCTTTGAGCACTTCTGGCAAAGAAATAGTTGTATAACCTTAAAAGTTTCTTTTTCTATGATAGCTTAAATCCAATTACACATATAGGTTCACAAAAAAAGTGCTCCGAACAGGGCTATACTTATGAATTTATAGCATCTGAAAGCGAAACCAACCTTAGAATCTTTCCTAGACTGCAGAATTCTTCACTAGTCTAGGCAAATTGCGTGAAATTTAGAAAAATGCAGGTTCCTTTAGAGTTAAAGTTTTCCACGATATATCGCGTGATTCCTAGGTTTTTCGTAACACTCAGTTCGAATCTGGAATAAGAATTTCCTTAAAGCAGAATATTTTCGGGCACATAGCCTGCTGCTGTTTACTCTCAAAAAAACCTGTAAGCAAAGCCTTCGGCTGCCGCTTTGGCCGTGTCCGAGTAAGCGTACGAGGAATCTTCGGCTCGTAAGGGCTATGGTTACACAGGCATGCTGCTAGCATAAGAAAAAGTGCTCGTATGTCAAAACGTGCGGAGTATTTTATTAACCTAATATCTGAAACTTCACGATGCCGTTATGGGATTTATTCTGACAGGTCTAGGGTTTCGTGTTTCCGAAATATAAAAGACAGCCCTCTTCTATAGATAGCTGCTAGCTGCCTGATACCAGCGGCAGCAATGGCTTAATAACTTTCTATATTTGCTCTTTCGATTGGACTTTCATTAGCATAAGCAAACAAAAACTCGTCGTACCTTAGTGCCGATATAAATATGTATTATTATAATTCGAATGCGATTTATACCTATGTCGAAATGCGGTCAGGTAAAAGTGACTAACCGAGTGGAATAATTGAGTGCCACTCTTGTTGGCTTGCCTTGTCGACTGGGACAAGCATATAAAACAAAAGTTTGTACGCATATATAGTACATATATGTATCTAGTATATATCGCTAATGTAATTACAAGACCACACTCGAAAAAAAACAAATTATGAAGCTTTTGCCCTTGGCACATAAGCTATGTCTGTGACTAACTCAAATTAAATTGAAGTTTGTTTTTTTTTCTTTTCGGACTCTTTAAGTCTGGTTTGTATGAGAACCCCGTTCTGGTAAGCCGTTATGATTATAAATATTCGCGCCGTCTAAAAGTCAAACAAGTTAAGTTAGACTTTTCGAATTCGTCTCAAAGTCGCTTTTTGCAAAAATTCTTGTTTGTGTCTGATTGTATTCAAATCTCTGCAAGCCAAGAGCCAACCAGTCAACCAGGCACTCAAGCAGTCAAGCAGCCAGCCAAGTCGAACCAACCCAAGCCAAGTCAAGACTGGCTGACCTTGCTTTTGTGCCGCTTTAAGTTAAGATCATTACAGTCAACACGTCTCGGTGCTTGGTTAGCTATTGCAAAATCTTTGGCCATGCCTGGCTTTTGCATTTTCAATTTAAATGGCCCCAAGTGCTACAACTGTTGTATGACGTACTTATTTCCGCATTTAAGAGCGTTCAATCATTATAAAGCCTCAAACTGCGTTACCTCAAACATTTTTAACTTTCAAAGAAATTTCCATGAATTAAAATTTATGCATGAAAAAAATTCTAAAAAATTGATATGTTTGCAAACTCTTATCAACATCGGTTTGTTATCAGTTACGGCGCACGAGGTTGCGAGAGACATAGATCATACATATTTACTACCTATATAGAATATGTATAGAGTATTGATAACGACAAAAACCCATTTACTGATGTCAACAAAGTCTGTTTGAAAATAATCAAAACAAAAACAAGTCGAAACACTCAAAATGATTGCTAGCCCAAACATCATATTTAATTTTGTATATCTTTTCGGGAATGCTCCCGTAGCCTCTATATACGTTTCCTGCCTAGGTCATGTATTTTGGTATTGTATGTCAAGTTCGTTTGTTTTTCTCAATGCACACGTTGGTTAAAAAAGGCAACTATGAATAAGCGCCAAAATCCGGTTCATTCATTTACATAGCTCTACAAATTAATACATATATAACATTTACTGGAAAATTTGATGATTTGTTGATTTACACGTAAACTTTTGTTTATTGTTTGCCAATATTAACACAGTTGGGGGACAGACGGGTCGAAACAAAAGAGTCAAAATGTTATAGATATGAAGGTTTGGTTGGTAAAAGCAAAGACTCGGGGATACACTATACATTGGACTTATTTTGGGAAATTTTTTTTGGAACATTTATTGCCAGTGCTGTATTTTTCGGAATTTTTGGATGTTCGGGCTCGAAACCGGAGGATCTCTGCTCCCATTTTTTAACTCTTTTTTTTCGAACATTTACCAACACTAGTGAGCTAGGTCAGCTTATTTTCGTTGTAGCAATTTTTAAATTTCGAGCAACAAAATATTTTTGTGAAATGAAACTCAAACTTTTAATTAGAAAAAAAGTGCTAATGAATTTATATAAAAATGAATACATACCATATATTATGCAAAAACCTTAAAAAATAGAATAACATTCCAAAAAAATTTGTGCTGGCTTTACATTTAAGAATACTTTCCACGAGGTAGCCGTCCCAGTTGCGGATCCACGGATGGGTACTCGGGCTTGGACACCCCCAAATGTTGGAAAAATAGGTTTACAGTTTTTTGCGAGCTTTGATATATATCGAAGTGAAAAACTGCCTCCATGACCAAATCCTGTAGCCGTCCCATTCTAGTGTTGGTTAATGTTGAAAAAAGATTAAAAAGGGGAAATACTTAAGTTCAAAGTTTGATGTTATTATTTTTACATTATGTGGTTTGTTTTTGGTCGTTATTACCAGAAAATTTGCCAACATAGAAAAAATTTCTCATTAATGAATACCTATTCAATTTTGTTCAAACATTTACCAACACTTGAATGTTATGTTAGTTCGTCTAATTCTGGAAGGACCCTCGTATAAAGTTAAAATCACTTTTTAATTCAAAATTGATTTATTTCTTTAAGGCTTTTGAATAAAACAATAAGTATGAATAAAATATTCAAAAAATATATTTTTCTCCACATTGAAGAATGCATGAAGTTCAAATAACTTTTTAGTTGAAAAATCTTTTAGACAGATACAAACTTAACTCTTCGGTTTGTACCACATCTGCTGCACTAATTTTAATATATTAAATCTACGATTTTTGTTGTGATTCCCTATTCTTGTTAGTTCTTAAAATTTTTGAATGTACAGTCTCAAACCGGTTTGCAGTCCTGTTTGTCCTAAAAATTGCTTTGGTGATATTAATCCTCAAATTTTGTCTTATATTCTGGGAAAAGGTCATGGGTAATCCTTGCAAGTTTTGGGCAAAACATTTAAAAAATTGTTTGAGTATAAAACAGGTTGTACTAAAATAATCAATGAATATATTTTAGAATCAATTTATAGTTAATTTTATTAGCCATACAACTTAAATTATGCGAATTTCATGACTTTAAAGATCTGCGAGTTAAATTCACGAGCTTAACTTTTAGCAAATTCAATTCACAAGTGTTACTGAAAAAGTGGTTTCTTACTTGTTCCAATCTTATTATTTATTATTAAAAATTAAGATAAATTATTTTTATTACCAAGTCTAACAAAAGTCTGAACGGAAACTGATCTGCAACAGTTTCTTGTCGAACTTGTGAGCATTCAAGCTCCATTAAAGAAATTATTTCTCAGTAAAAAGAAATAGCAGAAATTAATGAGTATGCGTTTTTGTTTTGTAAGGTAATATAGATCGTTTCTGATAATATAGATCGAAAAAGTATTTTTGTGTGATGCTTGATGTAGATGATAGAAGTTAAAGTTTTTGTTTCTTGTGGCATAAGTCATTGTGCACTTAAAACCTCACCATTGAATTAAATGAGTAGCTGAATTCTGCTTCTATATTACAAGCCCAACAAATTGAAGACACCTAATTAAGCCATTTAGATTCTTTGATGAATAATTTGGTGCTTCATTATCTGACACATCAAATGAACTTGTGCTAGTTTTGAATTTAATTTCATAATAAATTAAAAGCTTTGTTCCAGTTGTCTGTGAATTTCGAATTAAGTTTTAAGTTTTTTTTGTGTCTAACCTTCTTTTTTATGACGTGGAAGTTGGGTAAAGTGACTTGGCTTTTATAGGAATGTGAAATTGTGCGTCGGCGTTTCAAAGTCTTCAAGATCTTTGAAAAGACGTTGGGACAGATAGCAATTGATGACAAAAACTTAAGCAGTTTTGAACGGGAATACAGTTCAACAAAGTAGCACTTTTTTTTCTATATATGTGTAGATTGCGGCGGCATCTTTTTGCACTTCTGAGTCATCAGCACAGATTGGCGAGGCGTCTCGTCAACCCAAATCCCATAAGCAGGTTGAAAAGGAGGTTTTTCAGAGATTTATTTCTTCTACGACATTCCCCTTTTTCATCAGAAACTTGTTTTTTTCCACTCTTCGCCCTCTCCTCCCCCCCTCCTTCAGAGAATGCCTCCCGGCGCAGGTTTGGGGCCTTGACTAGGGGTTCCACAAGATAGCGCCCTTGATGTGCTGTCTATTACCTTTTCTGAGCAGACCACTCTGCCTACTTCTCTTCTTTAGAAACCTTTTTCCTCAGCCACGTAGACAATTTGTTTTGACGAAGGTTTCTCTATGATAGTACCCTTGATGTCCTATCAGTTACCTATTCTGAGCAGACTACTCTGCCCAACTTCTCTTCTTTAGAAATCTATTTCCCTCTGCCCCGTAGGTGATTTGTTTTGACTAGGCTGTATCTAAGATAGAACCCTTGATTTCCTATCTGTTAACTGTTCTGAACAGACTTATTTGCCTACCCCTCTTTTTCAGAGACCTTTTCGAAGGTTTCTATAAGATAGGACCTGTCTGGATAAAGGGAAATTATTAAACTACCAAAAACCAAAAATTAAGTACAAATTTTAATAGTTTAATAAAAATGAGTTTAAAAAAAACAACATTTTTAATCGAAACCCAAACATCCATCTTTTGGTATTCATATATGTCAATGGTATTTTTGCGACATTGATTTCTTCTTTTAAGCTAGGATTTCCCAAAATAAGTCACCACTTGTAGAAACAAACGACGATGATGATTGCTTTATCATAATACTTTCTAGAAGCAGTCTTTCTACTTTCTTGCTTGTTACCAACTTTGGCACAAAACGTCATATACCCTTATACCCCAATTTTTTATAACAATTGAATTGGTCTATAAACAAAATCGTTTTGTTGTGTAGTTAAAGAAGTGAGTCCGACTGTGTATGACTGTGTCTTAACTTATGTGGGTCTGTTTATGGTTATGTGGGGGAGCATAGCTAAGTGTTAAAATATGGAAAGCTTACAACACCATTGCAACAACAAACAGCACAACTACAACAACAACAGCAATTATAGCTTTTTAACAATATAAATAACAGAAAAGCGAATACAATTGGGCTGCCCCAATCGACGGACTCGTCAAAAATTCCATGCGCGAATTTTATGTTGGTTATGCAAAAAGCCACAACAACGAAATCTTTAAACGGCACCGCACTTAAGCCCAACAACAACAACCGTAAATAAAGAAACAAAGCCAGTCACGTTCCAGCGAAGACGTCGTGAGTTTCTCAAAAAAAAAAAAAAAAAAAAAAAATTGTGAAAAAACAAACACCGCCAACAAGTGGACAATCCCAGTACAATGAAAATCAAACATTATCCCGGTAAAGCTGTCGATGCAAGTCTCTCTTTGGATCATGGTACTGCCATGGGTGCGCTCTACGAGGCCAATTGGCTGCAAGCACATCAACAGCATCGGCACGTGTCCAGTGCAACAAATGGCAACCTATCACAATCATCACGTCCAGACTATCCACTGCCCAAATTGACACGTCAGCCTAGCAGCGGTGGCAGTTTTTTGCTAGACGGCGTATCCGTATTGAGCAAATATCAAATGACTTTGGAGGGCATAAGTCAGCTGGAGCAGCAGTCAAAGGACAAGCGCATTGTGAACGCCATCAAAGAGCTCAATGGCTATAAACCCACTACGCTGCCGCAGCATGCACCAAAAGTGGAAGATGTGTGGGTTGATGAAGTTACAGAAAAGCAACCACCCGTGTCAACAGAAACTGAACCAGCGGTCAATCACTATGTTTTGGATCCAACGGAGCGCACACGACAGCCACGTCCACGTCAGCAGTTGTCTGTAAAGCCGCCTTCGCTGCGACGTTCTCAAACCATGCACAATTCTGCCACTTTGAATCCCAGACGCCAGCCCAAAGTTAGTGAGACACAAGCTGGCTTCAATTATAGCACATTAAGAGGAGTGCCAAAGCCCATGCATAGCAACAGTTCCTCAGCCTATTCGACATTCTCATCCACTGCGGAACTGGAGGAGCATGAGCAACCTGTGATATCGACGCAGCCACAGCGTTTGCTGCCACCACTGCCGCCACCCACAGAACCACCGCCTCCACCACCCTCAACTTCCTCGTTACCTTCCCCACGTTCCAAGCCCATGCTCAGCAGATCGCAGGCCAACAGTGTGCAGCGTTATGCTACCATACGCATGCCTAATCATTCCACATCCTTTTGCAATGGTGTCGGCCGTAGAGCGCCTATGCCAGTGCCACCACCACAAGCAAAACCGCTGGAATTAGATAGACGTCACAGCTTAGAGGAGGCGCTAGATGAGCTGAAAGTTAGCGTCAAATCACCTGCCAGTAGTCGTGGCAGCAGTAATGACAGCAATAGCCCAAAGGATCTCAATGGCGATGGTTTTTGCATACCACGTCCACGTCTTATTGTGCCAGTGCACACTTATGCGCGCAAGCGACGCACAGGGAATCTCAGAGAGCAGCAACAAAATGGAACAACAGAGGATGAAGATGTGCAGAGTGGTAAGATAGTAATGTGCTTGGTTTTAGGGGGTAGCTTTGCTGCACTTAGCCGCGGAGAGCGGAAAGATCTCTTGTTAGACTTAATCTATTGCTGGCTTGTCTTTTTGTGGCATGTTCTTTAGTAACCTAGGCTTGACAAGATTTCTTATTTAGCAATATATTTTGCTGGAACTTTCTTTTCATGGAGTGTTCTATGGTTTTGCGACATAGACCCTATCTTTTAGGGTGAGGGAGATGTAGCTTCTGAAAGGATACAGTTTTTTTCCATAAATTAAGTTACAAGTTAACGTCTATACAGAAAGTGGTACGGAACTTTGGTATGAAAATGCGCGACTGGTGGATCGACGGCACCCATGCGTCTACTGGTGGTGGGTCCCCTTCTTGGTATGTAGTGGTTACTAGTGTTCTAATTAGTGTCATTGATAACTAGACTGGGCTCCAGGAGCGGTCCCCTTTTTTAAAACAATTATATCCGAAAAGGGACATTTTGAAGAAAATTCCAGTACCGAGTTCCCTTCCGTATCCGTGGGACCTCCACTGTGGGTAGTGTGGCATGCATCTATGGTACTAACGGCGTTCCCTATCGATATATCTTCTTGGTAGAGGTTTGCACAGTACCAGTACGCTATTTCATGCAGAAATTTTTTTATAAAGACGTACTTTTTCAAAATAGTCTAGTGGTGGGTACTGTAAAAATAATAGCTAAAGATTTATTCTAAGATGTGCCGATAAGTTAAACTTTGCGGAATTTTTGGCGTTGGGACCACATCTGCCATAAGAACTAACATCTTTTGAAAACAAAGCAACTGGAAGTTTGAGGGACTAAAAAAGGACCACAATGGAATGGTGGGTAGACCCCCATACCATAAGAACTTTCATCTTTTGAAAACAAAGCAACTGGAAGTTTGAGGGACTAAAAAAAGACCACAATGGTAGACCCAGAGGTAGAGTGCTATTCCACAGTAAAAACATTATTTTTTTTCCAGCTAAGTATCATCAGTAAAAATGATTAAAAGTTTCTCTTCATCTTCTTCTTCAGAAAATTATCGCTTCTCTTTAATGGGCAGTTACTGCAGATTAATCATTTCCCCAAGAATATTACATTTTTTACAAACTTAAATTTAAAAGCCACTAATTTATGCACATTGACTCATCTTCTTTTTCAATCTCTTGCAGATGGACGCGTTGAGGTCTCGCGAGAGGGCAAATATCTTTCCACTTTATCGGGTGCCAAGGTACTGGGCGAATTGGCCATTCTGTATAATTGCCAACGTACAGCTACCATCACAGCCATTACTGAGTGCAATCTTTGGGCCATTGAAAGACAATGTTTCCAAACTATTATGATGAGAACTGGCCTAATCAGGCAGGCGGAGTACACAGACTTCCTCAAGAGGTAAGTTGAAATTCGTTAATTTTGACACAGCATAACTAACTAAAGTATCTACATGGCAATTGGCACCTGGAAAATACCAACTACAATTTGGTCAATTGCTGCTGGCCAATTTCATGGCTATTTGCTTTCGGGGAATTTTTAATGAGCTCACTAAGAGTTATGCCAGCGATTTACCTTAGTAGTTTTTATTTTATTTATTTTTTTTTTTTGTATAATTAATGTACATTTGCACTTAATTATATCAATTCCGTCAAGCACATGTTTGATGACCATAAACTGAATACAAAAATTCAAGAAAGCTTAAGGATTTTTGTTGCAATTGTGGTGCCGGCTGTCTTTGGAGCTAAAACTTTCTCCCAGATACTGCACTGCTTGGGCGCGCAAATATAGACAGCATTTGGAACCAGCATCACTTGGCATCACTTGCCATCATTGGCGTCATCGTCATGGGCGGCTATGCAATGACGTGCAGCTCTCAAAATGGACAAATGCACATAGTAAATAAATATGTACAGATTGAGGGACAGACGGACTTCAACTAAGAGACGAGACGAGACGCGAAAACAGAGTGCGGCCAACAACCGCATAGAAATTTATATTTATTTTTTTTTTTTATCTCGAATATTTTTTCAAATGCAGTCATAGACACGGACAGAGTTAAGAGCTAAGAGCTAACCAGTTTTCGAGCCGGGGCTAGCAGGCAACCAGGCAACCATCAAACTAGCCGACCAACAAATTAATCGCATTTAATTGCCCTGGGTACAGCAGTGCTTGTCAAACTGTTGTTGGTTAGGGGGAACACCTTCAGCTGACTATGACTATCATTAGGTGCACTTGAAAATGCGACCATGAAATTGCGGAAAACTTATAAAAATGCCCCAAACGTTGAGTGAAAATGAAAGTGCAGGCAGGGAGCACACATCATTATAAATGCATAACATATAACTTGGCCAATTTGATTAATACTGTTGTTTTTTTTTTTGCCAATTTTCAGCGTGCCCATTTTCAAAGACTTGGCCGAAGATACGCTCATCAAAATCTCTGATGTGCTGGAAGAAACTCATTACCAGCGTGGAGATTATATTGTGCGTCAAGGTGCGCGCGGTGATACCTTCTTTATCATATCCAAGGGCAAGGTGCGTGTAACCATCAAGCAGCAGGATACGCAGGAGGAGAAGTTTATACGCACGCTAAGCAAAGGCGATTTCTTTGGCGAAAAAGCTTTACAGGGGTAAGTAGTGGAAGCTATTACTTGAGGTTTTGGTTTCTAATGACAAGGGTTTTTTGAATTTTGTTAGACTTTGGTTTTAGTTGTTACTTAATTTTAGCTTTAAATTGGTTATTTATGCTGCGAAATCTTTGACTAGTGGAAAACAGGAAACCAATAAAAAAAAAAAACACAAAATAAAAGTCACTAAACGATTGCAAACTTAGTGCAAACAAAACCATTTATTGGCTGCGATTTTGGTAACAATTTAATTTTCGCTATAAATTAGCCCTTATTAGTTTGTTTTTAGCAAAGAGTGAAAGTGTTTGGTTAAAAGCAACGAAAGCAGGAAGTCGTTTTGAAACCATAAGACAAAATTTTTAACACGTTTGTACAAGGATTTGTGGAAAATGGGGAAAAACACAAGCGTCGTCGTTAAGACGAACAATGACGGCACTGGGTTAAGCTATCGCTCTGATTGACAACAGATTAGAAAATGTTTTGCAAAAGTTCAATAAACCTTTAAAATTGCCTTTTAGGATCGAATTACAGCTTCAGCTCAAGCATAGCCATTGTTTTTAAGGTTAGGTTAGATAGGTTGCTTGCCTCAGGGCGTGATCACCCAGAGACCGTATGCTCCATAGTGGTGCCTATATAAATAGAAAGGAAATAAAAGTACAGAAGGAAGGAGGTTAAATACAATTAGGAGGGGATAGCTCTCCTTGCAAAACCATTTTGACCATTCCATAAACCGAGCCAATTTCTTGATGGCCAGATTTGTCAGACTTCAAAGAAAGGCTTCCTCAGTTACTGAGCCCGTTTTCTTAAAAATGCGGCCTGCATTTGTTGGATGCTTTCCAAATCCTTCTCATCTGCGGCAGAAGTCGTGGTGGGGGTCGTGTATTCTCTTATCCTATAGGCCTGTGATCAAGGGCCCCGTTGCAACCATCATCATCATCATAGTCCTGTTGTCTTGTGGAACCGCAGAAGTTCGGATGTTCATTTTGGATTATATCTAGACCAAAATGCTCGGCAAATTAGAAAACAACCGGACGCTGCTTCCTATTCTTATTCTGTCTGGCTTCTGCTTTCAAAACTAACAACTTGTAAGAGTCTTTTTATATCCGTAACTGCAAAAGCCGGTAGCCGTGGCTGATCTACTCTTGGCTTTCCCCTCATTATCGGGTAAACCAGAGTGCCCAGGTTCGCAACAGATTGATTGCTGGGTGTTGGGGTTTAGCACCACTAACGTGTTATGTATAGGCTGACAATTTTTGATGTGCGGGGACAAGGCCGTGATAGCAGCTTGACTGTCGACCCGCATAAATACGTTCCTTGGGGTTTTGTTCGAGGTCTTTATATGGCATTTTAAACAAATGTCAAGAAAATTTATAGTAGAAAAGATTTTTTCCTTAAATCTCCTAAACTAAATTTTATCTTTAATTTTTAATCAACGCTTTACTAAAAGCGCAATGCTACCGATTATGAATATAAAAAGATTTACATCAAATAAAACCGCAACTTAAACATTTACCAAGGTAAATCGATCAGTTGTAATCGCCACCGATATACCTATCGTTTGGATTACCTGAAAAAGTTTTCAACGCTCTTCATTATCAAATGGAAAGCTTAAATTACGTCTTAAAAACTTTTCGTTGATCTTTTGATCGTTAGGCTTTTTTTTCGTTTACCAGAGATTTCAGAAAAAAAACGCAATCACTCTACTACCCACCTTTAAAAAAAAATATGTTTATAAACTTTTATTTTTTGCTCTTCCAACAGTGATGATCTGCGTACAGCCAATATAATATGTGAGTCACCAGAGGGCGTTAGCTGCTTGGTTATTGATCGTGAGACCTTCAATCAGCTAATATCCAGCCTAGATGAGATCAAACATCGTTACGATGACGAGGGTGCTATGGAACGCAGAAAGTAAGTCTTGTAAAATATCAAATCCAGCTGAAACTTATTTAAATCTTTCATCTGCTTTATAGAATCAATGAAGAGTTCCGTGACATAAATCTCACAGATCTTCAAGTCATAGCCACATTGGGCGTTGGAGGCTTTGGACGCGTTGAGCTAGTGCAAGTCAATGGTGATAGCTCGCGTTCTTTTGCGCTCAAACAAATGAAGAAATCACAGATTGTAGAAACACGTCAGCAACAGCATATTATGTCCGAGAAGGAGATCATGGGCGAGGCCAATTGTCAGTTCATTGTTAAGCTGTTTAAGACCTTCAAGGATAAAAAGTACTTGTATATGCTCATGGAAAGCTGTCTGGGTGGTGAATTATGGACCATATTGCGTGACAAGGGCAATTTTGATGATAGCACGACACGCTTTTATACGGCATGTGTGGTGGAGGCTTTTGACTATTTGCATTCACGCAATATTATATACAGGGATCTAAAGCCAGAGAATCTGCTGCTTGATGAGAAGGGCTATGTCAAGCTGGTGGACTTTGGTTTTGCCAAGAAACTGCAAACGGGACGCAAGACGTGGACATTCTGTGGCACGCCGGAATATGTGGCGCCCGAAGTGATATTGAATCGTGGCCATGATATAAGTGCCGATTACTGGTCATTGGGTGTGCTCATGTTTGAGCTGCTGACGGGTAAGTGTACATGGCTTCGAAACTTGATGTAAAGATGACTTATGCTGTGTTTTTGTTATTTACAGGCACGCCGCCTTTTACGGGCTCGGATCCCATGCGCACCTACAATATTATACTTAAGGGCATTGATGCCATCGAATTTCCACGCAATATAACGCGCAATGCTAGCAATTTGATTAAGAAATTGTGTCGTGATAATCCTGCGGAGCGTTTGGGCTATCAACGTGGCGGCATCAGCGAGATACAGAAGCACAAGTAACAAGCTACAAATTTATTTAAAACTTTAAGAAAACAAACAACTAACTTTGAACTCATTACAGATGGTTCGATGGCTTCTACTGGTGGGGCCTACAAAATCGCACGCTGGAGCCACCCATTAAGCCCACAGTCAAAAGCGTTGTGGATACCACCAATTTTGATGACTATCCGCCGGATCCAGAGGGTCCGCCGGCAGATGATATCACAGGCTGGGACAAGGACTTTTAGTTTAATACGACACTGCTCTCTCTCTCTCTCTTTTCGCTCTAAGCTTAATATCAAACTGTCGTACTCTCTGCTGTCTCTTAAAGATAAAACTGTAGAACAAGCAACGAATTAGTGCGCCATATATATGTACGCCAAAAAACAACAGTCAGCAGCCAAAGGAGCTGCCATTAAAGGGCACTATAGCCCTAAGGAAGTAAAGTTTAATGGAAGGACTAAGTATAAAGAAAAAATTGATGTGCCTCTTTAAGGTTGGTGTAAATTTTTTTTGTAAATTTTTTGTACTTGACTTGAAGCCTACTACTTTATGGCGTTTATAGAGCAGACTTGGTGTCTCAGTTTTGATATGATGATATATGTGCAACACAATGAATTTATTTACGAGTTTATAACTATTATACTATATTTTGCAATTATGAGAAGTTTCTAGTTCATGAATTTCATGAGTTAAATTTTAAGTAGAGAAGCTGCTTTCAACTAAGTCCCTTATGCTATAAACTAACTAGCGTGTTGGTTTATAACTCCTATTCACCAAGTGCATTGTGTAAATTTTTCTACTTATATTATATATATGTATAAAAAACCAGAATCAAGTGTCCTTAAGTGCACAATCATATACACAGACAGACAAAAAAACAAAAAAAAAAGCTATTGGTTTGCCTTTTAGCTTAGAAGCCATTTTTGTTGCGACATATGAACACGACTCTTACATCTTTTCATATACGTCTTAATACTTATATATTTTTATTAAGCGCAAAAAAACGAAAAATTGTGCGTACATAACTATTTTTAATTAGCGTTCACAAAATTTGTTTATATATTTAAAGAAAATCAAATCTATGTCTTTTAAATTGTTTTTTAAGTACATAAATGAGTTAGTAATTAAAAAAAAAAGAAAAACAAAAACAATTTGTTGCAATTTCTGGTACCACTATGTAGAAAGTGTAATGCTAAGTTTACACTGCCTTACTTTGTGACGTCAAAAAAAGTTGCTTAAACTTATGAATGCATTTGCTGTCAACGGCGTGCCAGAGCGTAAATGTAAAGTGTGATGCTTAGTTTACACTGCACTACTTTGTGACGTCACAAAATTACTCTGGTCAACTATATACTCATAATATAATGTAATGCTAAGTTTGCACTGCCTTACTTTATGAAGTTGCAAATAGTTGCTTTAATAATTTAACATAAACTTAGGAACATAGGTGTTATCAGAGTGCCCTTCTGCTCAGATAAAGGGATCGCAATTTTAAAATGTGATGCTAAGTTTATACTGCCTTACTTTGTAACGTCACAAAGCATAATAATGTAACGCTAAGTTTACACTGCCTTATTTTATGAAATACCAAAATTCATCACCTAAATTGTGTAACAGAGGAGTTAGGAACACATTTGGTGTTAACATAGTGCCATTATGCTCAGATTTAGAGATTGTAAATAGGATTTATTAGGTTAAAAACAAATCATCCAAAAAAAAAGTGTTTAATGCATTTATACTTTTGTTTCAGAATATTACATTTTAGCTCAGATTTTTAAACTAAAAATTTAATACTTTTGAAATAATATAGTCAAATCCTCTACAACAAATATTTCGATTTCCTTAAAACCTTCCTTAAGGTTAAAAGTCCTCTAAAACGAATATTTCTGTCTTCTTATAACAGATTTTTTTTTAAAAGTCCCCTAAAACGAATTTTTCGATCTCTTTATAATTTTTTTCGCAGATGCAGCTGCAAAAATTTCGCACGAAAATAATTTTCAAAACTTCATTTAAAAAAAATTCCCTTTTTGGGATATTTTTTTTATATGAAGTTTTGACATTTCGTGCGGAATTTTTTGTATGCTGCGTATGGGCCCTAAGGTTTTACCGCTTCGCATAACAAATTATTTAAAAAAAGTTTTCGTTGTGCATATTCATTAAATTTCATAACGAGAAAAAAGGAAAAAATCAAAAAAAAAAATTTTAAAAAAAAAAAAAAAAAAAAAATTTTTTTTTTTTTTTTTTATAAAAAATTAAAAAAAAAATTTTTTTTTTTTTTATTCTATAGATTAAAATATAAGTTACACTAGTTGAAAAAAATGAAAAACCTTCCTAAAAATAGTTTTAAGGGTAATTTAGGCTTACTTTGTTTTCTTAAGCACCATTTTCGAGATATTTTCGAAAAAATGCAAAATAGAGATTGATGTCGTATATCTTTTGTACACTAGTTGCTATATTTATATGATCTACATTTAAAAATCTTTCATTTGATACATATTATGTGCTCGCAGGACTGCTTAGTAGCATTGTGACCAAATATTTAAAATAGGTTAGCAATAAAAAAGTTTCAAGCAAGACTTAACTAATGCAGGTCTTAGACTTACCAATTCTTATCGATTCCTATCACAACAAATTGAATTAATCCAATCTTCGTACAAAAATTACGTGTATTTTGACGTTATTGTGATGAATTTCTATAAAGCGTATTTTAGTTAATAAGTGGCGCTTACTTAGATTTTAGCTCTTCGTTTGAAACATTTTTTCTCAGATCTTGGATTGTGAAATTTTTGGGTCTCGGATTTAGTGGCTCACAATCCATAAGGTTAGCACTGTTAAGTTCACACTAACTTTTTTGTGGATCTGGTTTAGTTAAAAGAATTTTTCGTTATGCATGTGTTACAAAAAAAAAAAAAGATATTGCTAAGCAGTTCGTGTTTCTTCGCAACACATTATCCATAATTAAACAAATAAGTTCAAAATTAACTTGTTCAAAATACATAAATATAGGCTCAGCTCCAAAATAGTGTGTACTAGCCACCCAACTATTATATATATTCATTGGCAGCTTACACGGATCACTGCCTTTAAATTGTGGCGAAGTGTAAACACAGCATAAGCCATACTGTTCTACAGTAGCGAACACCAAACGATTACTTATATTCATTTGCAGCTTAGACTGATCACCAGCGCTAAATTGTGGTGCAGTGTAAACCCAGCATAAGTCAAACTGTTATACATATTTTAGTTTGGCGCAGTTACAGCTTAAACTGTTTGTCGCCATATTCACTTCCTGCATTGGATCACAACTCTGTCTTACTACGGCTGGTAATTGTATTGTAACTAATAAGAACTAAAGAAAGATTTAAAATTTTATGAAGAATTCGTGTCGAAATGAAACTTAAAAACGTGAGAAATAAGTAAACACTGGCTACGACAGAGAAAGCTGTGCAAGAGCTGTCAAAGTGCATTCTATTAATGCCAGTCGAAGCAGTCTGACAGTTTGCTGTAAAATATCGGAAGTAATACAATAAAAAATAATACTTAAAAAATAGTAGCGAGTTCTAAGAAGTTCAAGACGAATCATGCGTTTTGTAATTTGTTTGTGGCTACTGCTGCTAAAAGTCTGGTTATTGCCGGCTTTACGTCTAGAAACTACTACCGGTGTACCACAAAACCAAAGCATAGAGCTACTAAAGCGTAAGTGCTTAAATATATAAGGTGATATACATTTAAAAAAAAAATTATTTCCATGATGCCACGCAGCCTGTGAGCAGCCCAAAGCACCGGGTCTGTGCAAGGGTCGTCAGCTGCGCTATGCCTATAATAAGCAGACCGGAAATTGTGAGAGCTTCTATTATACTGGATGTGCCTCTACAGAGAATAATTTTATGACCTATGAGGAATGTCGTCGGGATTGCATGCAGCAACTGCGTTATTAAAATCCTCGATTTTGAAATAATTTATTTTTTAGCTTTAAATATATTTTTTTGTATAACATTTATATACAATATATTTATTTAAGTGAAATAATGTTGGAGTAGTCTCTGCTAGGCCATGTTTTTGGTGTATCAGAAGACAGCTAATAGGTTGTTCTGCTTAATTATAAATAGTTGTCATTTTTTTTTAAAAAGGGTGCTTTTTTCCAGCTAAATTTGTATATGTGTTATACAGTCGAACTAACGCCGAAAATTGCTTTGTTATATGTACAGAAATTCGTTATAAGGAGATCGAAAAAGCAGGCTACTTGAAAAAATTTGTTTTATGGAAAAGTTGGTTAGAGAGGAGTTCGTTAAGAGCAACTTCAATTGCTATATATATATCTTAAGTTGTCTTTGGATTAGTTACTTGTTTCCTGAGCTATTCTAGGGGTAAGTGACATAATATAGCCAAATCTTGTCAAAAATCTTAAAGTGTTGGTAAGTCTAGTTTTATGTCTAGTTTGTTTGTCATTCTCAGTTAACTTATTGACTTTTTATCTCAAGGCACTCGCCAAAACTTCGCTGACTTCTCAGAGAGTGCTAAGCTTTCTTGGACTTAGGGCGCTGTTTAGACTCGTTTTTACTGCATTTGGCTAAAATGGCATATAAGATGACGCCTAGGGGCAGCAAGATTGTTAAGATGCTATCCAGGGAATGATAGATGAACCAGTTCAGTTCAATGCCAGGTGATTGCAACAGCTGCGCTGCTTCCAAACCATGCTGCATGACATGCTCCAAGGACCAAACAGCTGTTTCCAAAGCAGTATGCTCGCGATCTTGGAAAATGCGAGATAAACGCTGAGCGCGCTGCGTATAGCTAGAAGAAGAAGGAAAGAACTTTTAGCAAAACAAGTTACTCATAAGGTCTTCGTTTATACCTAGGCTTGGAAAGTTCCTTTAGTGCCTGCGTCAAGCTGTCCACAGCAATGTGCTGATAGTCCAACTTTAAGCCCATGCCACGGTTTTGTACAGCAAAAGCATTTAGAAACTGATCACCATAGATAGGTGTCACTAGAAGCGGCTTGCCGCAGTGCAGCGCCTCTGTAACGCCCAAAAGACCACCATGTGCCCAAAAGTACTGCACCTTAGGATGACCTGTAAGAGTTTGTTAAACCTCTGGGAAACACAAGGAAAACTCAAACATAACTTACACAACAAGTCCAATTGTGGCGCCCATTTGACAAATAGAAACTTTTTTGTATCCTTAACTGGCGGGGTTTTAGTTGTTTCCCATTTCCATATAACACGCAGCGGTTGCTGCTCCAAGGCAGCAATTATGACAGTCAGCTTAGGCGCATCTATGCTGGAGGCGCGCACCATAGAACCCCAGCTGATGAATATGGCGCCCAAAGGGGACTCGTCCAGAAAGCTAGTTAAATGCGCGGGGCAACTTCGCCACAGCTTTGTTTATATGAACACCACCCAATTCCACCAGCTGACGTGTATGCGGACGACTGCCCATAAGCGTATAATGTTGATTGACAAAGATGATGGCGGTCTGCGCGCGTGCGACAGCATCCACGTCCACATCCAAGTCAAGATATCTTTTGATCAAAGCATTGTCCATCTTGTTGGAGTGATAGCGATACAGCAACTTGAGCAGCTTTGCCTGACAAAAGTTGAGCAAACGTTCCAGCCAATTGAGCGGCTGCGCATAACCTATAAACTCAGATTGCACGTAGGCGGGCGTATCCGGCAGATCTATGCGATCGTAGTAGTAGGGCATAAGCGCACAGGTGCTCAAACCCACAATAGGCAGCTGCAGTTGCTGGGCTATGGCCAGCTGGCAGTCGGAGTTAAAGTACTCGGTAAAGAGCACATCATAAGGCTGCTGGCGATGTCGCTGCAGCACCGTCTCCACATGTCCACTGGCGTACAGTAGCTCACATGTATGCTGACCCTCTGTGTGCAGCAACCAATATTCATTGAGCAGCACATAAGGCGTCCTCCGTGGTGTATGTTCCGTCAATGGTACCACATTGATTGTTGTATTTGCTTGATCCTCATCGGGCGCGGAGACAAGCAGCTGCTCATAGTTGGCATGGCTGGCTTTGGGATTCTTTACATATGATATGACTGTGACTTTGTGTCCACGTTCCGCCAGCTCGTTCAATATGGGCTGCACCACTTTAAAGTGACTGAAACCAAAGTACGGAAACACGGCGAGCACATTTCCAGCGTCAGCATTTTTCACAAAACAAGTTATTATTATTAATAAAAAACCAATTAACGCGCTGGTGAATAGTTTCCGAGTCGTCATCATTGTTTGGAAGCGCTTCAGCGAATGCGCTCATGATTACCTAAGGTTCTCTACGCTTGATAAGCTGATGCTTTGGCGGAATTGTTGTTGAATTGGTTCTATAGAAAGTTTGTTTATACATATTTATTACACCGATGTGTTATTTTGATAAATCTCAACTACAGTGGTGACTCGCACGAGACGAAACAGAGCAAAATTTTGTATGTTAAACAAGTTTGCAACATTTTTTTAGGTATAAGAAATTGTTTTTACTTGTAGGATATGACGATTTTTTTGACTTTTGGGTTGAAGTCCACTTTCTAATATTAAAGATTTTTGAAAATTTATATTTTTACACCAAAAAGTAAAGTTTAGTACACTTTGCTATATATTTATTTTTATAATCTTTCCACAAATTTTCAACCTAAATAAAATTTTACAAAAGAAAACCCAATTTTTCTAGTTTTTTTTTTTTATATAAAAGGCTTTTAAAAATAATTAATGGGCCACAATTTATGTAAATGTATTTATATATTCTCTATCTATGTATATATCTATTCACAACAAATATTATGAAATATGAAAATTTAAAGATTTAGACTATTTTTATTTTTATTAATTTTTTTTTTTAGTTTAACTCCCATCTCTCATACACATTTAAAAAAAATCTATCAATTAACATAATACTACCATATTTTTTAAAAACATTGGAATTATTTTTTTTTTTTTTGTATATGAAGTTTTGTCATTCCGCGCGGAAATTTTCGAACTGCATATAGGCCTTTATTGCAAAATACTTTTTTTATCAAAAAATTTTTATCCAAAATTAATCTACTTTGAGAACATTTATTTTATAAATTAATTAATAATTCTTCTAAAACATAATTTTCGAGGGAATTCAAATTTAATTTATTTCTAGGCACTTTTTTTATAATTTTTTTATGTTATGTTTTATAGTTTTATAGAAATAGATATACAACTTTGGGAACATTAATTTTTTTAACTGACAATTTTGCTAAGAAATACATCCTTTTCGTGAGTTTCAAAAATTAATCTAATTTGAACACTTTTATAATTTTAATAAGTTATGTTTTTTAAAATCAACTTTTGGTATTATTGTGATACACCCTTCTTTATTCGCTGAATATTACACTTTAAAAAGTAATTATTTATTTATTTATAAAAATAAATCAATTCTACATTATAAAGTTCTCTATTCTAAAAGGCTTGAATTTTATAAACTAATCTGTTTTTTGAAAAACTTTATATGCGAGAACAAAATTTTGATTAAAACAAAATTAAGGTCTTTCAATCTCAATACGCATATTGTGTGCTCTTAATGGTTTGCTTATTTTGAGGTCTCACTGTATTGGAATACAACATTTCCAATTCATTGTTAGACTACCCTGACCGGTTCCAAAACTGATTCCAGTTCCGGCTCTGCGCATTCACAACGATCGATTCTTGTTGCCCTCTATTGTTCGACATGAAATTGTGACGTTTGAGCACTTGACAAATAGATGGCGCCACATGTGCGTTAAACAAATTAAGCGTTAAATTTGAAATTTTGAAGTAAAGCGAAATGTTTGCGTTATGTTGGTAAAAATGTTTGCTATAAAGCATTATTAAAGCATTTGTAGTAAAAATTCAACACTAAGGCCTGCGATACTGTTATCAAAGAATATGATATTTGTGTATAGGAGGATTTTAAAAGTCGGCGAAACAGTTTGTTCAGTTTGTTTCCATGAAAAAACGAAATAAAACTTATTTTGATTTCTTTAGTCGTATATATGCCTCTTTTATATGAAGACGGTTATTATACTGCGCCAGTGGTTTCTGTCCTGTGCTTGCTGGCGCCAATTGGCCGTTGCCTGATTTTTCTATCGCAGAGGCGGGCGTCCCTGTTTTCGTCGACCTTCCATTGATTTCCGCTCGAATAACTTTTTGGCTGGAGCCTTATCATCCATTCGAGCAACATGACCTAACCAGCGCAGACGTTGTAGTTGTATGCGCCGAACTAGATCAGTGTCGCCGTTTAGCTCATACAGCTCGTGGTCCACTCGAATACGAAAATCACCATCCACATTAACATTTATCGCTGTAGCTCTAAACATCTCTGCATTGTAGGCGTTCCTAAAAACGGAGAGACGGACATTTCTATACCGACTATATCGTCACCCTGATCATACTTTTAAAAATTATGGGTATCTCCGACATATTTTAAAACTGCCAAATTCTAAAGAGGGAACTGGTTCTTCATTAAACGAACTTCAGCCGAAAAGTGATTTCGCGCATCTATTTTGGTCTCGGAGATCTAGGTATTCAGACTGAAGGACTAATAAGTGTTTTGGTATAGTCTCCCACAACGACACTAGATATCCTTGAAACTATGACTACTGAGTATAAAAAAAATTTGTTATACATGGTGGGCCATCTGTTGGTTTGGTTGTTAAACACTCATAATACATATTTAAAGTTTAAAACTACTCAATTTTAGCCATGGATCGTTCAACAACCGAACAACGCGTAAAATTGGTACAGGCGTACAATGAAAATAGTCGCTCGAAAAAAAAACATAGTTGAGGACAGTGTCGCTGAGTCGCCGAGAATATCGACTCGCCATCGTTCGCAGGAATTCCCCCTTGCTATGACCACTTTGCGTCAAATTTTGCAAGCGGATCTGCATTAAAACGCTTACAAGATTCAAATGACGCAAATGACCATTATTAGCGCCGCTTAATCGTTCACTGAATGGGAGAAAAGCCAGATGAGTTTTCGTCATAAAAATCATCGACTTATGGGCTTATAGTGCCAAACGCGGCGCTTTTTAGGCGATATTATTTTTCTTACATTCATTTTGTTTAAAAATATACGAATAAATTGCAATTAACAAACAAACCCACAGATGGCCCTCCCTATACCTATAATGGTAGGTTTACAATTTTCACCCAATTTTTTTATATTTTTCCCTAAGAACTGAATCAAATATTCTTCCCTGTGTCAAAAGTTTAATTCTATGAGAAATGTGACTTGGTATATACTTTATTGAACCAACGTCTGGGCAGGACAGCGTCCGACGGCTCACTTAGTCATATCAATTTTCTTCTAATTCACTCAATAAATGTATTCTATGGAAATCAAGTGTTTTGACGCCCACTTCACTTGTCGAAAATTATCGCCCCACTTTCACAGGCACACAAACAGCAACAGCAACAACAACAACAACAAATTCTAAGATATCGATAGGAAATTGAATTCCAAATGCCCTTGGACAAGATAATGGACAGTAGTAAGCGTTAATTGAACCGCAAGCGATGACGATGGAGCGATAATAAATATAATTGGCATTGAAATGCAGCTGCTGCTGTGGCACTGTCAAGTGGTGCCACTTTAGGTTGCCGTTGCAGTTGCAATTGGGCTTGTGGGATTGCGGTTGCCCGTTTGATATGCTGCAAAGATTAGTAGCCTTAATTTGAAGTGTACAAAGATGCCTACAGCCACAGACAATGAACTGACTGAGAGTCGGCAGCCGGAACGGAACGACTGACAGACTGCAGACTT
This sequence comes from Chymomyza costata, assembly GCA_018150985.1. Lineage (NCBI taxonomy): Eukaryota > Metazoa > Arthropoda > Insecta > Diptera > Drosophilidae > Chymomyza > Chymomyza costata. Next base: position 33,418 of record JAECWU010000026.1, read on the forward strand.
CATAGAGTGGGCGTAGACGACCCACTTCCCAGAGACAACAAGCTGATTGGGCACAGTTGACGTTGACGCAGAGATTTGAAGCTCTGGCCCACATACGATAACAGCTCTAAGTGTTTTTCCAAGTGTTTCGATAAAACCAAACCACAAAAAAAAAAAAAGTGTGTATATAAATATATAAACAAATAACAGCAATTAACAGCGCACATAAACCGAGAGTGCTCCGATAGCGCGACTCATGGGAATCGATTTAGTGCTGCTCACTCGGTAGTTTCCATAACGCCCCCCATATACAAAAACATATATACCCCTAGTATACAACATTGTTGCTATCGTATTTATTACGAAAATGTTTATAAAAACACCAAAAAACTTTGTGTTTGGCATTTGACATCTGGACAATTTAAGCGCAACATGGGAACACATATATTTTGTCCAAAAGCGAACCTATCGAGCCGCACAAACATTTTTCAAGATTTCCAAATCCAATGCAAATTGTTGACTTGATGACGCAATTCAAACGACACGCGCAGAGTTTGTTACAATTTAATGCTAACAATCATTTTATATGAGATATTTGGCGTTGTCTGCATTCTCTGCAGCATCCAATTAATGACTCTGCTCTGTTTAGTGCTAATTTGCTGGCTTTAAGGACACATGTCCGGCACATTTCATATGTTTGCTCATTTGTCTGTATTGACATGTGTCGCCGGGTTTCACTGTCTGCTTGTATCCACTATATAGATACACGCCAACTCATCAATGAGTAGGATTAGTAGGCCAATAATGGGAGCATGTGCGCGCAGCAGGAGCATGCTACAGTACAGAGCAGCTGGTCAAGCAAACCAGCACGGGAGGGGGCATACAAATCTAATTAAAAATCTGTTTTTGTTTGTACACTGACTCGTGTCGTCACTGGACTTTAGTTGTCATCAGATAAGCCAGACCATATCTGGAGTGGCGTTTACTTACTGCACTGCACCAAAGTTTCCTGTGGCTACTCCAAAGCAGTTGCGCACAGTTGCTGTCCACTTCAATGGACTCACTCACTGACTCACTTGAGTGGCAGCAATTGCATTAACTTAAGCTGCACGCGCTACTTGAATTTGTGCCTAGTCAAGTGGCCAGCATTGTTTCAGTCATCCTTGAAATGTCTACGTAACACGTCTACATAAACACAGCTATGGGCCTTAAACTATGGTGATAAGTTATCAGCAACTATTATTTGCGGGCGAAAAAAAAAACGAAAGCAAATATAAGATAGTGACAAGTGGGCGGTGCTCGAGAGGATGTCTCAGCAACTAATGTGTGGCTAAGTCACGTCTACCAAAACAGAAGGCCTAAAAAGCTGTTGGAAATACTCACTTAAAAAAAGATAAGTTGGGCTGGGCTGGGAAATTTTGTACTTGAAAGTATGAGCAAAGATAGAAAGTATGAGGAACGGATAGATAATAACAAATGGAAATATAGTTGCTGGCTAAACCGAATTCGAGTTCAAAAAAATGTAGTTTGTTAGGTTTCGGAGATAGCCTCCAAAATAACTCGGTTTATGTGTTGGAGCGCACATTCCCAAATCGATTTTGAACTAAGCCCACTATAATCTTAGGATCAGTGGCGGAACCACGTGGCGTTTCGAGTCCGGAATAATGCTTTGATATATGGTATATACACTTCGAAATAAAGAACACCACCAAGACCAAATCCTAGATCCGCACCTACTTAGGATATATGTTTTCAACCCAGTACATATAGGGTTAAGGATAGATAGATGCGATTTTACGAAAATAATTAGTTGTATCTCTAATATCATTTCGATGCTGCTGTACAGATGCGGAAGAGCTTTGTTAACAGATGCCTTCGGCGTATTCTTAAGATGTGGTGGCCAAATGTCATCAGCGAGGCCATATGCTCCAGATGGAGATACAGGATGATAATCAGTTCGTTCATTTGTTCTTATATAAAATGATAATGATGATTATTTCCTTTAGCTCCCAGTGGAGCATAAAGCATAGTATAGGGAACGTTCCATGTTGCGACCTTAAGACGCTTCTTATATTTAAATAGATTTAGATGGTTGGGATGTGTTGTTTCGGTTTCAGCTATAGTTGACTGATCGGTAGTTGAACATGAAAGTTGCACTTCCAGATCCGATGTGCGTGCCGTCGAAGCGGGGGATTGCTTATGTTACCCCCTGGAGGGAGGCAACGGTTATAAGCGCAAAAACTGGTAGTACCAACCCATTGTTAACCAAGCGCATGTTGCGTAGCAACCTAATCTGACTAAGGCTATGGTTTCCGCCGTTGCTCATGTCGATATGGGTCATCCGCCATCCTACCCTGATGTCGTCATGTTCTAACTAGGCTCTTAATCTGCCTGAGAGGTCAAGAGGAACAATGGCTCGATAGATTACCTAACTGAATCCGTTGACGCTGCCGTTGACTTCTGTTGAAGTTACTCCGCCACCGCCATATACCACAATACACCGAACTAATGTATGTATAGTGGTCTTCCAAGCCTTCTTTGTTCGCCTAACTTGCCACGCACTCACGTTGGTTACCCAATCTTTGTCAAGCTTGTTAGGCTTAGTAGGGCCATCACGTGCAGGTGTCGGCTGAAGAAGGAGAGGCTGGGGATGTAAGCTGAGCTACACCTTATTAGACTCGTGTTGCCTGGCATCACTTCTCCTTATTAAAAAATCGATCTCGAATTCTAGAAGAGATGTGAAAGGATAATTAAAATGAATTTTTTTAGTAAACATTTGTTAAAATTTAAATTTTTTGGCCTTACAACAAGAACAAAAATAATAAAAAAAAAAACTATGAAAATCAAAGAATTCCATCAACTATAAATACTTTTGGCGTTTCCAACTTCAAGGTCGCAGATAGAACTTGATGCGCCTAAATTCCGCAGAATTGCAACAACTGGCGCAAAAGATATTTGTATCTTACTTTGATTCTTTGACAAGACAAAGTAGCGGGCGTGCGCCTACCTTGAGCAGGAGCAGAGGAAGTCGCTAGGGTAGAGAACAGGATTGATCAGTGAGCAATGTAAACAAACAGAGGCGCGCGCACTTATGGACCCAGGATTGAGTATATGAATGTTTTACACATGAATTACAACAAAGAACGAAAAAAAAGAAGAAGGAAGGTCTGGTTAGGGAAGGCGCGCGCGGAGCTACAACAAGAAACAACAGTCGAGGCCAATAAACAAGAATGCGCAAAGTGAAGGTAAGCGCGAAGCGCATAAAAATTGGCATAAACAGCAAACATTGGAAATGGTTCGGGAACAAGGTGAGCTGAGTCAAGGAACAACTACAACTCGAGAAGTAGTTCCGCCAGTCGTTATGGCCGCTGTTGTCCTTACGCTACACGCGACGCGTTTTATGGTTGCCGCGTATTCGTGGAAAACATTCAATTGATACGAAATTGCTGCAATATAAATGCAGTGCTGCCGATCGAAAAGGAGCTGAGGAAGGTAGGGAAGTGTCTGGATGATATGTCTTGGTATGGTACATTATGTATGCTCATAAATGCAGCAATAAAACGATCTACAATGATCTTCACTTGCATTGTAAGTGAAAATGGCAGTGGAAATAGCAAAGGAAATGAAAATGGTATTGTGATTGGAATAGAAAAATGGCAGCCAGAGTTAGCTTAGTTTGTAGCTCGGCTCAGGGACATGCGCGTGTTAACTTGACTTGAGGGGCATGGTAGAAGTGTGGCGAAATGCAGCAGAAAACAAGCGGCAATTTGTTTTCGTCTTTGTTCTTGAGACAAAGTCAACGGAGATTTTATGCACTACCCAAAAGCTATATATGGCTTGAAGGTGAAGCTGGCAATTGGCTGGAACTTGAGTGAGCACGATGCGATGCACAATGATGTTGCAATTATTGAACCTACTGTATTTTCAAATTTCCATCATTAATAACACAGGCGGAGGTAGAGACCAAGGTGAAGGCATACAGGCATACAAGCAGGAGGACTCTCTTGCTGACTGCTGTGACCATTAGCGAGTTTCGGCGGAATACGCGTGAATTCGTTTTGTCTAACAATGGGACGACTCACTGTGCGCATCAATTGAAGGAATTTTCGGAATGCCAAAACGCCGCAGGTAACGTGCAAGGTACGCGCGCCCATTAACGGTCCCAGTAGGAGCCATTGCGCGCATAAAGATCACCTATAATTATTCATCTTGGGTGGGGAGCGACCCAGCCCAAAGCCAAGACCAAGGCGAAATATCCACAGACCGAGTGTTGTGCTGTGTCTCCTTGGGACCGCTTACTGTGTTTGTCAACGCAGATGCTAATCACAACATTAGTCTGCGCAGTTCCACTTCAGTGCCAACTGCATAGTTTTTGGCTCTGGAGTTGTTTTGTGGAACATTCGCTACGCTCGTTTTGCAAAAACCCAGCGATACTGGACATTATTGGCTAGCCAGAAATAGTTGGGTCAACATGCTAACCTCGAATCCAAGGATAATTGCATTTGCATTGGACACATCCTGCGACGTCTCAGCTTCGTCTACGGTAAACCGTAATGTGATTTTTGTTTTGCCAGATGAAGTTGTCCTAGCGTGTACCAGTGCATTAAGACAGTTTAGGATTTGCCAAATAGATAATTATTTGTAACTATTTAGCATCAGGTTGAGCATCTCCGACTAGGCAGTTTGTAGGTGGTCTAACGACGCAGTCAGAGCTGATGAGCCGGGGTTAACCAGAAATTTGAAGTTGGCATTATTTTTGTTGGTTGGTTTAGTTGGTTATTTAATTTTTTTTTCTTAATATTCAAATTCCAACAGCTTTAAAGTTCTGTAAATTTCGCTTTACGTTAAAAATTTACTTTAAAACAAATGTACTAATTAAAAAAAAAATATGCATATTAAAAACATGAGCCCTATATAACAAAATGAAGATGCAATAAATTGAATTGAATTGAATTAAACGCAAATGCATATACAGAAAAAAAGATAGCCAAGTGTTTATGTTTATTGAAACTTATGGCTTTCACTGTTTAAAATGGTTGTGAATTATAAGAAGCAGAATGAAATACTATACATACTTGTTGAAGACACGAAAAGTCAGCTTGCAAATTCTGAATTCTAAGCGCACATAAGTAAAATTATATAAACTTAAGCTTAATACCAAAAACAATGACACGATTTTTATTCTTTTTATTCATACAGTAAAAGGGATTAACTCATAAAAATACAATACATATCTATATTATTATGTTGGTAATTTTTTTTTTGCTTCTTTATTGTTAAATAGATAATGGTAACTTGTTGCTTAAAATAAAATATTTAAGTCCTGGTGAGTAACGTGCTCTGTCACTTTCCTGATTTCCTCTGAATTGCACCTTTGTCAGAGTGCTCGGAATTTGTAATAAAATAAGCTCAAGAAAGTTTCTGTTCTGTCACAAAATTCTTACAAGATATACTTTCCAGTGCTCAAATTACTTAAATACAAATTATATGTTTATAAATATGACAATTTTGAACTAAATCCCTCGTAAAGGTTAGTTTATAAAATAGCGATTCGGTTAAAAAAATATTTGTTTAAACAATTAGTTCATGGTCCATTTTAATGCCTTTTTAGTTTCTTCACTTTCTTAGCTTTTCGTATTATCCTGTAGTTAGACTATGGCCATTTGCAGAGCGTTTCTTCAACAACAAATTTTTGTAAGCCCAAATAAGTCTATCTTATTTTGGTTTATGTATGAGTCACTGTCTTTAATGAAGAATTACTTGAACTACAAGCATACACACATTTGTGCATAGTAACATTTGTAAGTTAAGGCCTATCTTGGTTATCGAATGGCGTTTAAGGAACAAGTCTTATAATAATAATGATATTAATACGCCAATTTCAATTTTTGCACGGTCTTTTTTTTACACGGTTTTGAAATAACACGCTCTACATAACATTTTTTCACAGAATCCCATTCGATTGAGCACGATAAAAAAAAGCTATTTGATTGAAATTTTGAAGAACACTACTTTTATTAAACTAATCTTTTAGAAATTTTTGTTAGGGAAATTCCCTTTCTAATTTATTTTCATAGCAGCTTAAGGACTGACGTCATGTCAGATACGTTCTTGAACGTATCTACCGTCTAAAAACAGAATTGGGTGTACTGTGATACCTCTTAGTCCTCAACTAGTACAATACCCGCGTCAAACTTGAGTTTTGGCGATGGTGCTATTTAGAATCGTACAGGGAGTTTCTTTGACTGCCAAAAATCAAAGCTCTTTTGGCAAGCGCATCACACTCAGTTGGAAGTATTCCTCCTTAATCCCACATAACTTACAGGTGTTAGAATCCGTGCTCATGTGTTTCCTCATATTTAGTCCAGTCGGTACCCTAAGAGAATTCTTGCCCAGTTTGGAGATTTTCTTTATTCTACTTGAATTAGAAATCGAGGAAAATCTTTTATTACAAACTATTTCAAAAATTAAAAGGTAGACGATTAAGTACTTCGAAAGGTTGGAAAAGATATTCAAAAGTAAAGATATAGAAAAAATCGCAATAAGGGGCCTAACCCAAATTACGTGACCCAATTTTTACAATTTTTGAATATGGCGAAAAATATATTGCCCTGTCAAATTACCGGATGGCACCTACTGGATAAGATACAACCATGATCTAGGACATAAAAAAATTATCAGATTTGTTAAAGCGCAGAGAATAAGTTGGTTGGGTCATTTGCTAAAAATGCCCGTTGAAAGAGTAGCTCGAAAGGCCTTTTTATTGAAACCGATTGGAGGAAGAAGAAGACGGCGCACAAGGAAAAGATGGCTGGAAGATGTAGAAGCCGATCTCAGAAAAATAGCAGTCCGACACTGTAGAGATGTCGTTGTAAGAAGAAGAAGAAGATTTTAAGAACTTAAAGTCGGCTAAGAGACATTTGATAACAAAAAAAATGTCGTGTATTTCAAGTTTCGGAATCGGAACCCGCTAACAGAGCTGACCCAACGGGTTTACCTTCTACCATAACCTCAAAAAACCCTACGTTTATTTTCGAGACCGCTTGTTCGGCGATGAGTTTTGTATGTTTTTGGGGTCGCCGAATTCGAGTCCAAGCTTAAACAAAACCCTGCACATCGGATATCTGAGGCCATATTCAATCCCGGTTTTGTGGCGCTTTTGAGGTTATGTAAGAATCCTTATTTGCTTTTGTCTTACTAAACTCTGATATGGATTCAGTGACTATAAAAACATGTAGTAGACAGGGTGTGGCCTCTGAACCTGAAAAACAATTTATTTTTTTAGATAAAATAACCTTAAAACACCCTATAAAGAAACTTTTTAGAGTCTTGACATTCTATATACTCTTGTACATTTTTGGGGTCTCTGAATTCGAATTCGATGACAAAAATACCACAGCACGTCGGGTTTTTGAGACAACCTCTTAACTACCTCGCTTTTTCGGGTTTTTTTAAGGTTACGATAAAACCCGTTGTTCCAGCGCGTCGAAATAAGATGTCGAATTAAATATCAAGACACTTTTATGTATGTCTGTGTTATAAAGCTCTCCATGGTTGCTTCATTTCTCAAGGAGATCTCAAGCAAATTTTTTTCTCTTAGTAATGATGGCTCTCCAAAGACGAGTAACAAAAGGGAAAAAAAAAAAAAATTTTGGAAATAAGGATAAATTCGAATGTTTGCAGCTTTCACACAGTTTAAATATTATATTTTATATGGTCTACCTATAACCTACTAGAACAACAAAAAATCCTTACCATGGAAATTATTCTAAAAAGTTATTGGATTTGCTTTATTTTATGAACTTGAAATGAAATGCGCTGCATCCACTTGAGCACTTGAGTTGCTGCCTCCCACACAGTCAACAACTACTGTACAAAGTTGCCACAAATAGAGGCAGTTCTTGGAACAGCATATTAGCCTTAAGTAGCTATTAAAACTGCAACTGCAGAACCCACTCACAGAGTAAATACAATCCAACAGTCAGTCACTTGAAATGCAAATGGATACAATGCCGTAGTGTGACCACCCAAGTAAATGAGAGCGTGTTTTTGTGGCCCGGCGTTAACCAATAAATATACAAGTGATTTCCAAGCAAAACACTTTGGACTACATAAGATTTTGGCCACTTCCAAGTGTTGCCCATAAGTCTGTCAGCCAACAACGACGGACGACTTGGTGTCTGTGTGAAAACTAAAACCCAAAAAACGTTTCCAGCGTATTCTGGAACTGTCGTGGCAGCCGCGACAATTAGTCTCACGGAAAATGTAAACAATGTATAACAGTTTTTCAGAATTGTTATCGACAAAGGATTCTGGATCGTATTACGCCTGGTTTAGTAGGCGGTTGTCTACAGGCGCAGCCAAACAAGCGACTGCGATTGCATAATTTATGTATAAACACAGACAACATTGCATGGATGGGATGGTCATGGGTTAGGCATGCAACATACCATGTAATCGGAGCATAAGCCTTGGATCTGACCAAGTGGCACACTTGACACTTGCTCTAAAGTGGCGCTGAAGGATGCCAGCTACGAAACAGAATTCGGGAATAGGTATAAGTTTTTTTTTTTTTTTTTTTATATTCCTTGTCTTTTTGTGGGTCGCACATGTTTGCTGTCATAAATCACATAATGTTATGGGTGCGCGACGTCATGTCTTTCAAAACGCATTTTCACACTTTTCAACGTCTTTTGGTAATTTGAATACTTTACAATGGATAAAGTACATATAGCTGGAATAGTTCACTGGAAGTGCACACTGGGAAAAAATGGACTGTTTAGCACTGGGTTATTCAAGAAGAAGAAGAAGAAGTCTTTCAAAAAAGTATTGATTGATTCATGAATCAAACACGTTTTTAAATGTAGCCATTTTTACACTTGAAAAAAATTTTATACATTTTCAGCTGCCTGAATGTTCTAATGATTTTTCAAGACTTTTTTATCGACTACCTCTATCTTTATTTTTACGCAGTTTTAATCGAATTTAATTCGGATTCGGTTTCGCGTGATACGGAAAAGGAATTTCTTCACATGCTAATTTTTGGGTTGAGTGAGCAAGAAAATAATTAAAAATAATTGTCAATGAATATCTACCTTTAAAGTTGGCAATAATCTAAGAATATCAAATTTTTCTTATGTACAGCGTGTTTTTTTTAGAGGTTCACAACTTTGAATTGGCAACACTGTTTTATCGGACAACCCATTTAACAGCTGATAGTTGCTTTTTTTTGAGTTTGGTTTAACATTTTATTATGGACAGACCAGAGCAAATTTTTTTAATTTTTAATCAAAATAATGGTTTCGTCGTCAAACTTATTCAAAATTCAAAATTTTGTTCTCCGACGTAGTCCATTTTTGGTTGAATGGGTACGTAAATAAGCAGAATTGTCGCACTTGGAGTGAGGATAATCCACAAGCTTTATTCGAAACACCATTACATCCACAGAAAATTACTGTCACTTGTCTACGTCGATAAGCCAGAAAATTGGGTTCAACTTTGAATTGGCCCTCTTGTATCTGACGCCAGCCATGGCGGTAACAGCTGATCAAACCTTTACATCTAGGTATAGGGTTTTCCAATAAGAGGTGCTATTTTGGTATTCAAAGAAAAATGCCATTTTTGGAGATAAATGATCGGATGTTTATTTCATAATAAAGAGGAAGGTATGCCGTTAATAATGAAAAATAACATTAGTTCCAAATGAAGCCACCACACTTCGCCTAAATGGACCATATCTTTTCATGAAATTTTCCATAGCCAGAATCGTCGCATTTGGCTACTATGTGACCGAAAGGTCCAATGACTCCGCCGAAACACCATAACATCCGCACCAAATCTATGTCGATAAACCGTAGACGATGGAGAGGCTTCTCAACAATCAACATTCGGGGTTATTGCCGAGCCCCAGATCCGCAAATTTTGCTTGTTGACGTAGCCAACATGCGATGTGGAAATGGGCCTCATCAGTCAAGATGATTTTTCGATGGAAGATTTTCACCATTTTTGTAGTGAATTTTAATAATTTCAATCCGTTGTTGAAGCGTGTATCGTTCCATTTTTAAGTAATGGCGTAGTTTCTACTTGTCAAATGTCAAAGAATAAAAGCTTCAAAAGTGACAGCTACCGAAATACCGGGTGATTCAAAATAACACCTCTAGTTGGAAAACCCATTAGTAGAGAACTAGTTTAATTACATTATATACAAACTTTTTATTAAAAAAAAGAATATCAAAGAATATTTAAAAAATTATTCCAGTTTAAAATAAGTACTTTTTTGTCGATTCGTTTTAGTTCCACTAGCCACAAAATATTCGGTTTTAAACCACATAAAAAAATCGTTTTTGTTAATTTTTTTTAAATTTAAAATTATTTTATTAATTTTAAAAAATTTGTTAATGAGAGCTTTGTTTTTTTTTTGAATAAAACCCTTGAATGGGTTCGGACTCTTTGTTTAGGTGTGGGTAAAAAATCTCAGCAGTATTTCTTAAGGAAATCAAATACAAAATCATGTCATCGCTTAGTCCTTTTGTTGATATTTTGCATTTGCAAAAAGGTGAGGTTTTTTTTTTTTAAGTCCATAAGCCCTATTTGCCAACTTTCTTCTTTATTATTATAATACTTAAAATATTTTATGTTAGCTTGGATCCTTCTTAGTCGCCTTATGCAGGGTTTTTCTTTCAACCCAACTGCCACAGTATTTGGGTGTCTACTGAGTCCGTCCTTGTACCTGCTGCTCCCAACAGAGTGATGTGCAGATCGTTCTCAAGAGCTCTAATGCAAGAAAATGAGAATGTTTCTGTCTCAAAGCACATCCCCTTGACACGTAGGTTAAAAGATAGAGCAGTTACTCTTCAAATCCGAATACCATACGTTTTCTTTTGTGTTTCGAGTAGTCACTTGCAGTACTGCTTGCCCTTTTTCTCCAAGTGCATTACCATAAAACATTAGCATTATTAATTACACTTGTATTGGATTTCGTGTGGAGCGTTGATTAGCTGCATGTAATCGATAGGTTTTCGAGTAAGTGAATGAATGTATATGAATGAGTAGGTCTAGCAATGGGTGGCAATAGTTCATTAATAGCGCTTTAATTAGACAGCTCCATGGCAAAGATCAATACACAATGCCGCAGCCAACAACACCTCACCAGGTGTCATGCTAATTGAAAAAGGCATAAGATAGAAGTATCTACAAGTCCAAGTATCTTATAAGTATCTTATACAATAAAAGCGCGCACACACGCAGTCGGACATAATCATGCCAATTCAATTAGAGCCAAGGCACAATTAATCAAAGCATCGTTTCAAATCGTTTGAAAACTAAATCGTTTTGATTGGCACACGCTGGGGGTTGTTGTGCGCCCCGGGTAGACTCTATAGGTCGGTAGGTACGGTATGGACGCTATGCTCTGCGCTGCTTATCCGCCGACAACGCCGCCATATTGCTAAATCACAAACGCAAATAAAGCATTAAAAAAAAAGAAAAAAAATATATAGTCGGCAAAATATGAAAGTCAGTGCCCGACAATCGACATCGTTGACGTTCTTGGGTTTTATGACAAGCGCGGCGGCAAAAATCAAAGCCACGCGTTGGCAGAATCGGGAACTGTAAAGGTGTACTTTATTTTTTTTTTAATATTTTATTAGATACTTTTATTTTTTTTTTTTTGCCACAATTTGGGTTCTTATCAGTAGGCGGCGGTTTATGACGCAGCGCATACATGCACAAAGACTGTGTGTCTGTGATAAGGGCGCGGCTGCTGATGGTCTGACTTATTAAGTAGCCGCCTTGGTACGCCTATGTTAACTGTGGGGAGGAGCCTGCTCGCGCGTTAATGTGACCAGTAAGTCAAATGTTTAGCTAGGATTAATCTAATTATTTTGGCAAATAAAGTTACAACCCTTTTGGCCGCGTACTAATCTTAACCCGTTCATAATCCAAGTCTTCACGCTTAGACTCTAGCCAGCGCTAGTCTAGCTCAGTCAAAATAACGCTCTACCCAACACACAAACGTCCTTCTAATCCTTAGCTTCAAATGCTACTCCTTTTGTTTTGACCAACTACCATAAACACAGCTAAGGTAGTTGTTACCACTTCTCTAGTTTCCAGGTACGCCCGCGTTTGTAGAAGGAGTAAATGTGCGTCGCGCCCTCTAACCTGCTCTCATGCACAATAACTGCTCGGTTCACGGTAACGTTTAGGGTTAGCAACGCGTTGCACGCCCTCTAAAAGTCTGTCTGATTCTAGCTAGCCTACTACCTGCGCCCACCCCTTTAATTATGCTAGTAAAGGGTACACCCCTTTTTGTTTCCGCCAGATTTCGGCATATTTTGGTTTGTTTTGGCAACTTATGGTCGCTTCGCGTGTCCTTCGCGGAAATTCTGCGCAGATATTTCGCGTACTCGCGTAAGCGGGCGTGACACTTTTATGGTGTGTTTAGATACTTTTCGCAAGCAATACAAATCGAAACAATGATCTGTGCACCCGTCTAGCCTTGACTTTTATGCATCCCTTTTTACAAAACTCAAAGAGCATTATTTTTGCCTCAAGGTCTGACTTGTTGACGATGACAACGTAGATGACGACCAAGTTAACGACGACTCTTGCACATATTTGCAAATTTACTTTGGTACAATTCAATTTTGACTTTTACTTTTGACTTTTTGGGGTAAATTGCTGTGCTATTTGGTGAGATACTATTAAGGTATTGTGTATCTGTAGTTTTCATGGAAGTATTTTGGTACTGATGTTTTTTTTTTTCTCGTTCAACATGTCGCAGTTATTATTATTGGAATTGGCAAATTGCTTTTGGGTTCGCTTTAAATGGTGATTGAGTTTTGTTTTGAGTTGTATGATATGTGCAATTGGCAATAACTTTGAGTGCAAAACAATGGCTAGAGTCTACAAGGTTTTTAACTCTTAAGGAGGCAAAAATATGTTTATTTAGAAAAGGCTAGGCATTTCACTCTTTATTTATTTTGAATGTTAAGATCTAATGTGTTAGATCTAATACCAAATTAAACAGAATAAAATTAAACAATAAATATTAAAAAAATAAAGATTTTTTACATTTTTTATGTAACTACTCTTTTTGTTGATATCTTGAAAACGTGTTAACAGATTTCGATGAATTTTTTTCTATGTAACCATGTGTTTTCAATATTAGATATACATATATATAGAGGGCATAAATAAATTAGTTGAAAATTAAACTCCAAAACATACAAAGTTAAAGTCCAATGGTTACAACTATTATATTATAAATGCTCCAAATAACATTTTATTTACTATACATATAACTAAATACCTAAGTAATATTTCCTATAAGTCCTACAAGGACTAGAGGGCCGTTACAAATTTTCTCCACTGTTGGCGATCGCCAGACATTTGTTTAATTTGGTGGCAGATCATTCCTAGACCTTCCAATTCCAGGTCAACTTGTCTGCGCCATGTGTGAGCTGGCCTGCCTCTGCGTCTCCTTTGTCCTTGGGGATTCCACGCGATTGCAGTTCGAGTTAGGTCCGACTTGGGCTTTCTCAGTGTGTGGCCTATTCATGCCCACTTGCGTTTTTTAATTGCATCATATACTGGGATGTGTTTGGTTTGCTCTCGAAGCTCGTCATTTGTTATTGTTTAAGGCAAGAAGATGCTGACTATTTTCCGAAGACATCGATTGATGAAGGCTTGGAGTGGTTGTAAGACGCGAGGGTTAGCATTCCATGTTTCGCATCCATATAAAATAATCGACATTATGTTCGAGTCGAAAATTTTTAATTTCGTTCGAGTCGAAAGCTGATTCGACTTCCATATGGACTGGAGGGATCCAAACGCTTGCTTTCCTTTTTTTATACGGTTGTCAATGTCTGCTGAGGAACCACCGTTCTTGGTTATGACGCACCCTAGGTAACAGAAATGGTCCACGTCTTCTAGGACCTCAGAGTTTACGAAAAACGGGCTACCATTATTTGCCAGTGAACGTAAAACCTTTGATTTACCAACATTGATTTTCAACCCAGCCAGTGCTGCTCGCTCAACCACTGCCTGTAGCTTTCCCGACATTTCGTTGTAACTATGTGAAAGTAGGCATATATCATCTGCATAGTCGAGATCCTCGAGAAGGCCACATGATATGCCTCTGTTAGAGCGCAAAGCAGATCTCAATACAACATCCAGCACTATGTTGAAGAGAAGTGGAGACAAGACGCTGCCTTGTCTTACGCCTTTCCCAACTCCCATTCTTTCGCCCAGTTTTTGGCCGTGCAACACTCGACAGGATGCATTGGCATAGAAGCCTTTAATGAGCGTTATCATTCTTTTACTCCTTTACAGTATAACGCATCCCAAATAGCTGCATGGTGGAGGTTGTCAAATGACTTTTCAAAATCGATTAATATCATATATAGTGGAGAGCGCCATTCCACAGACTGATCAACAATTATTCGCAGGATATGCGCTATAGTCTTGTTAACCATGCTCAAGAGTGTAATGCCTCGCCAGTTATTGCACTTCGTTAAGTCGCCCTTTTTTGTCGGCACCGGGCGATTTCTGTTACCTAAATAATAATAAATAAATACATTTTTTTTTGGTCAAACAATTCATACATTTTTTTCAAGCAACTGAAATCGAAAATCGATAATAGGTCTGATTACAAACCTGATAAATCGACTTTTGTAGTGTTAAAAAATATTAACTAGTGTTATTTTTTTTTTTTAATGTTAATGTTGGAAATTTCTGCGAATTTTTTTTTACTAAACAAAGACATTAAGATGTTTATTTTTATTTATTTATTTAATATTGTAACTTAGAAATAGCAACAAATATATTTAACCTATAATAAATATTTATTTATATCTTTTCAGGTAAGTGCTCTCAAATTAATTTTTTACATTCTTTAGGGTAAGATTTTTTAAAATTCATAATTTATGGTGAGCAAAAGCTTAATGCTTTATCAACTTTAATTATTATTGAAGATACCATAAACTTAATTTTTACGAAATAATATTTTTTTAACCATTTTATTCTGTAAAGAAAACTAAAAAAATAGTTATTATTTATCAGTCAAAATTCACGGATGTCAGGGCTTTGGCAGAAAACATTTTTTGAGAGTTTTATTTGTTTAAAGATTTGTGGAAATGGGCAAAAATTATGAAAATTCAATATCTTTCAATATATTTAATTTTATTTGCATTAATTTTTTACATTGTTTACATATTATTTATTATTGTAACCTAAAAATTTATTCTAGGGAAAAAGTAAATAAAGCCAGAGCAACATAGGCCTTCAGGCTTATTCATTTATATATAATTTGTGTGCATATATATTTACTATCTATTTTTTGCAATATGTACATATTTGTATATTGAAGTCCACACTTGATATCTTATTTATCTGAAAACGATTATTTTAAGGTGTTTCTTCATAATTTTTTTGAGGGTTTAATTGCTTATCTGCCATTTACCCGATTTCAATTGTTGGGATTTTTTTTTTGGCACTAGTGAACTGTGTGTCACGTTCCATGTTCTTACGGATCCATGCATAGGAAACGTATAATTATTTATACTTAAATATATTTTACCAATTTACGAAAACAAATTTTATATATACTGGCTGTTTCAATCTTCTGATATATCAATAGTTTACAAGCCAAATCGATTAAATAATCCATAAAACAAACAGTTGAGAAAAATTAGAAATAAATTATTTATTATTCAGTGTCTTTTGTGTTTTTTTGTCTATTTTGACGAAAATCAGCGTGACGTAGTTATGGATGATCCCAAAGTCCTTTGACTTTTAAATTTCGCAAAATTCAAAAGGTGGAGTTAATCGATTTGGCAGTTGAGCCATTCATATCACATTACGATTAGACATAACACATTTTTCTGGAAATTTTCACTAGTTGGACTGTACTATTGAACTGTGCTAAATACTCATTCACAGTCCATGTTCTTAAGATTTTGACTTCATTTTTTAAGTTACTTCAAAAACCATATAATGAAAGCTGCATTTGGGTTTGAGTCGTGAATTAGTTTATAGCAACTTTTTTTATCCTTTTTTTCTTTCTTAATATTTATTTTTTATAATCTAACCTCAGCTTTTTGTCTCTGAAAAATGGCGCATATTAGTCTTTGTGCATTCAAAATGGCTACTGTACCAAAGAACCTTCGCTTAGCTTCTTAAAGGCAGGGATTGATAGATTTCCAATAACTAGAAGTTTGATCAAAAAATTATTTTCGCAACCCGCTAGTAGTAGGCAAGGCCATGTGCGGGTAGGACAACCTTTGCAGCTGATCGAGTTTTCTACAAAAGTTAGAAAACAAATTGGAGAGCTTGCTGAAAACAGCCTTGCATTAGGTTAGTTAGTTAGGCTGCTCAGCCTATGCCGAGATCCTAGAGTGACCATGTGGTGGAACAAAAACCATGAAGGGAAAGGGTGGATGGGGTTAGGCCTTGGGAGCTGGGAAGGTTGGGTAACAAAGTCGGCGTTTCTCAACTTCTAAATTTCTCTCCTTGCTGAAGCATTTTGAGTCAGCTCCTCTATGGGCAGACTTGCACACTGGCCAGAAATTCGAAGAAGGGTTTCCCAAGAAGTTGGGTGCGTTGCAGTCGCATAGCAGGTGTTGGATACTTTCTATCTGCTCCTCATCTTCGCAGCTACGACAGAAGTCGTGATGGGGAACTTGCTAACTCTCCGCCCGTCAGGCCTACGACGCAATGCTTCCTGCCTCCATCCTTGTCCTGTTCTTGTGAAATCGCAGGAGTACAGATGTTCACTTTGTATTATTATAATAATAATTTCAATGACTGACTATTTTGTCAGTCGCCCCTGTGTGGAGCATGGGGATCTCTATTAATAACTGTTCGAAGAGAACAGGGACCTACAGTTTATAGCCGAATCCGAACGGGCAGTGTCTTGAATTAATAGAGATTTTCTTAGGCAAATTGCGTCTTTCAGCTAGCGATGCCAGTGCTAGGCAAATGCAAACATCAACCATCGGGTTGCAAAGCGAGTACTACGCTACCGACGGCCACGGTATCCGGACGCATTGTCCCATACTATTTCTGCCTGAACTCTAACTGTATCACTAATTTCCGATATTATCTATTTAGGCGGTCTTTTTATACCTAATCGTAAGTGTAACTGGCAGTGCTGATCCGTTACTGGAACACTCGTCCGGCGCCTCATTACCAGGTACGCCGATGTGGGACGGTACCCAATGTAGCGCAGTTGAGTGATAGTGGATACGGTTAAGCGACATCAAAGTCTTACCGATAAGCTTACTTTTTATGGTAACTTATGGCTAACTTTGTTAGCAGCCTGGCTAAAATCTAAGGAACGCATAAATGCTTATCAAATTAACTCGTTCCTTAGGTTTTCGTCCAAAGTGTCTATAAGTCAAACCGCTTGCCAAACTGCGTATATTTCGTTCTAAAATACACTACAAGTTGAGAAGATGGAATGAAAGCATCATCAAAAGCTGTTCAGAGAAGACTTCTTCCGTTCTTAAGCCGTCAATGTAGATCGGTTCTGCTTGATAGGAGTTTTTGCCTTCCAATCTTCGCTCTCCGGGAAAACCGTGACAAACTTTGTCAGCAGTCCACTAACCTCCTAATAGTGCTGGAGAAAAAATCGATGATCGAAGTTTAAAATCTCTATATATCGATGTTGGCCATTAGACATTTTTCTCCAGCACTTCTGCTCTCATCAAATGGGTGTTTAGTAGTGCTGGAGAAACATCTCTGTTGGCCAACATTGATATATAGAGATTTTAAACTTCGATCACCGATGTTTTCTCCAGCACTACCTCCTACCTCATTTAGCATACGTAAGAAAATTCAGTGTCATTCAGCCCATTTCCCAGTTCTCCAATCAATACATATCATTGCGCATTGTATTTGTTTTTAGAATAGTACTTAAAATGTGATTTTGGGGGAACTTTTTTTTTAAGCAAATAAATTCTATTGAATGTCCGCCATGAGCAATATTAGCTTATCAACACCTATTACAATTCATGGAAATATTTTTTTGCTGAAGGTCACCTCTAAAAGCAGTTTACGTCACTAGAAATTTTTTTGCACAAAGTAAGTATCTGAACTCTGTAGCTCATATGCATGCTCTGCAAAAATAACTATCTTTAAAAAAAAGGTCACACACCCAAAAAAAAACTGAGAAAAAACTACAATTTAAAGTTATTATTATAGCCGTGACAGTTTCCAAGTGCAACAAAGCAACTTTGCACTAAAAAATCTAATTTTTTTCGTCGAAAAGTCTGCAGAGTAGTAAAAAAAACGCATTTAAATGGAGAAAAGTACAGAGTAGAAAAGATACAAAAAATCGCTAAAAGTATGAGGCAAATGTCGTCTAGGCCAAAGACCTTCTGCGAAGAGCGAAAAAAAATTTATGAGCTGCTTTATTTTGGCTCATTTTTATCTTATTTGTCTTTGTTGTTTATGATGCATTTTATTTTTTTGCTCTCGTTGTTATATTTTTTACGCTCTACTTGGATTTTGGAATTTGAGAAAACGCGCATAATGTCCTGTACAGGATCTAGTTTTCTTTTTTTTTTTTTGCTGTGCTCTTGTTTTTATAGAGTAGCTGGAAAGTTTTTATGGTTTTATGGCATAATGACTTCTTTATTGGTGCAGTAGGCAGATTTTTTGCCTACAACTTGGCGAGGCAGGTCCTTTTTTTATGACCTGCTGCACAGTTGCCGCAGTTTCCGTTTCCGTATGCAGAGTCTTGCATGTGTGCGGGCCTAAGCACTTGGCTAAAGTTAATCCTTTGACCATGTGTTACTGTTCATGTCCATGTCAATGTTGTCTACGTGCTGACGACGACGACGATGACGACTTATCATCAACGAGAACAACAACAACAGGAAGTGCCATATATCACTGCGCTGTGTGCTGGGAAATATTCGTTCTGTATCTTTTATGCATATAGCCCTGGCATGTGAATATATTTCAAATGTCTCTGTGGTTGGGTTAACTGTTAGTCTATACGTCTGACCGTCCGTCCGTCCGTCTGACTGTTTAACTGTTTGTGTTTTTATCTATTTATTTGTTTTTGTAGACTTATGACATGATGTTAATTACTGCGCACTCGCTTTGAAATCTAAAAGTTCGCCGCTTGTTTGTGCCTTGTCAATAGCGGCTACAATTGTTGTTGCCAAACGCCAAAGCTGCACAAAACCACACACAGATACCCAAACAGCAATTTTCACACACACACGCCGCGCACACTTTGGAAATTCTCAGGATATTGATTTAGTTGCTACGACTTCCTCTGGTGGTCATCTTTAATTTCTCTCTCTCTCTCTCTCATATTTAAAGTCAAAATTTTTACATAGTAAGTACATTTGTTATCGTTAGGAATTGGAAAATTGGTGAAAATATTGTGTAAATATTTTGTAATTGGCTTTTTTGCTGCTTAAACATTGACAGGACTTAACAATCCGGTAGTTGATGTCACCCACTCGCGGTTTGGGAAAAGTCAAGCTGGATTTGGTAAAGTCGTCGTGTGCCGTTTGACTAACTGCGCTAGTCCTGGTAAAAACCACTAGGCTGGGTTGATTGATGTTGATTTGTTGGTAAAACCCTTTTTGGCATGCTAACATGAAAGTGGAAATTACAATTTTTTGAGTTTATTTTGGTTGTTAGTTGTTTTCATAAGGCAGTTTTTTCTTGGGGACTGTTTTTGTACAGTTTTTGTTTAGGAAAAGTATTCGCTCTGCAGCGATATTTAATTTGGGACTTGAGTAACAAAAGGGCAACACCGTTAAAAAGTCGTACAATATTTTTTTATCGAAATATTTTGACCTACTGCCGAATTTGACCTCGACTGTTCGAAATGACTTTACCGAAGTTTTTTGTTATCGACCAATCGAATTCGAAATGGGGAAGAGTCCTACTCTACTATTTCCAATTGTCCCACTCAGCTCTCTTTAATCCTTCTGCAACTCAAGATAGCTTCTCTGACTATTTTGCTTTTGGCCAACTTATATTATACTTACTGGAATTCACCCTTCTGTGCGTTAATTTCTGTTTTCTTTTGGTGAATGTTTAGATACATTTCTTATTTAAAAAAAGCATTGGCTCTGAACCGATACATATAGGGTCATCAATCTTGGGCTTTTTTTTAAATGCAAAACAAAAACACAAAAATTTAAAGTGAATTGGAAAATCTTTATTAATGAATGTTTAGATACATTTCTTATTTAAAAAAAGCATTGGCTCTGAACCGATACATAAAGGGTCATCAATCTTGGGTTTTTTTTTTAAATGCAAAAAAACACAAAAATTTTAAGTGAATTGGAAAATCTTTATTATCAATAGAAATAACCATTCTTGCCATTCACTTTTTAAAGATAATCCCTTTCAAATGTTGGCCGCAACTGCGGAGGTTCCAATTTTCGATGACGTGTGCGAGCATAGTCGGCGGTATCTCGCGAATAACACGGGAATAACACGTAGCCTCTAAGGAAAACTTCTAACGGTGTGATATCAGATGATCTTGCTGGCCAATTAACCGGTCCGGAGCGTGAATCGGTTCCATAAAATGGCCCAATGGCAAAAAACATTGCTTACAAAACGCGAATATTCGTAATATAGTTTTACGATTTGTAAACGTTGTTTGGGTGTAAAAACCTCAAGATTGATGACCCTTTATTTTAGGACTTGAGTAAAAATAGTGAAAAATATCTGATATAATGCATGGCCTTGACTTTATGTGGAAACATTTAGGCATACCTTGGATTTGGATTCCAACGAGTCGAAATGCTTATACTAAACTGTAATTTGAAATCGTAGGCGAAGTGCGAAACAGTCCTGATTTACTATTTCCAATCATCAGCTCCTCAAGATCACTAATATTAAATTGCTGCTATTAGGACATTGAATTTTTTTTTAAGTTTATTTACCTTGGTGACTGTATAAAGTTAGGGAGTTCTTCCATAACGAAACTTATCTATAAATATCATTAGCGTTAGACTAATTTATATTCCTGTCACATTATAAAATTTAAAAAGTATATAAGAACATTTATTTAGCCCGAGTTTGGATTTTAACTCCAACTGTGTAAAAAAAATAAAAATATCAAAAATCAAAGTACGAAGCAAAACTGATTTTCTACTTCCCATCATCCCACCCAGCTCTATTTCATTCTTTTGCTCTTTCAGATCGCTTTTTTCACTTATTCGTTATAATTAGTCGTTGGATCTCAGTGGTCTGCTTACAAAAATTAATATAAATATCCTTATTTTTTTTTAATTAAAGATTTAGGCAAATAATTTGATGTTTTTTGGCAAATGCCCGATTTTTACGAAAATTAAATTTTACTATAGATATACACATACTTTTATACTACGATTATACCGCCGTGCTGGCTTTGGCTGGCGACCCCAAACACGCATAGAAAACTTGATCGAATTTCCCAAACTGAAAATCGATTTTTTGAAGTTTTTGTGATCGTGTTATACAACCGCTGGAAAACTTTTTTGATGAATTATGATATGTCCTTACAGTCATTATTTCTCATTAGCTTTATTCACTTTTCGGCAAAAATAAAATGTTATTACTATGTAAAACCACGCATATAACCTTTTTTAAGCAAATATTTGTTTTATATGCAAATTATATTTTCTGTTAAACAGGTAGCTGAATTTCGTGCATTTAACCTTTTTAAAGCAAATATTCGTTTTATATGCAAATTAGCATATTTTTCTAGCAATTAAACGAATTTCAGTATTCTGTGTGGAATATCTAGTTTTAATGAATTAAACAGACCAAAGGAGAAATTCATCGATCGTCTTTCATCTGTTACAAATACAAATTCGGCTCAGTTTCCTTGTACTTAAAGGCCTATACGCAGTTCGTAAAATTTCGCGCGGAGTGACAAAACTTCATATAAGTCCCCTTTTGGGATATCCCATTTGGGATTTTTTTTATATGTAGTTTTGTCATACCGCGCGAAATTTTTCTAACTGCGTATACCCCTTAAGCTGAAATCTCGAAAATGATCAGCAAATTTTACCATTTATGATCAAAGCAATCGTTTAGGAAATTTCAATTGTATTGAACCGATTGCAGCAAGTGCTGTGTGGCATAGGCTTTCCGTATTGTTGAAAACACGCTCACATTCTTGCTGTGGCGCATCCCAAATATTTGACTTTTTTAAGAATATTGAATATGTTCCATAAAGCGCTTGGTTTTTCTCTATGTGTTTTTTTGCTTATATGACCTTCAGAACAGGAAAAATTGTAATGGCTAGTTTTTCAAATACTATAAGCCTACTACAAATACTATATGGCCCGAAAAAACTAGTTGCTCCTGTTGACTTTTGACCTTAAATTAGCAATAATAAAAAAATTATATCAATTTCAGAATAGAGATTAAGGATTCTTACAATGAGTACTTGTTTTAATAAACATTATAAACATTCGTACATTAAGAATTTCTGTCTTACAAGCTCTCAATCACAAATTCAGTTAAGAGGTTACGAATTTTTTTATTTATTGCATTTCCACTTTTTTCTTAAGGGATTAACAATAGTTAATCAAATTTTATTCAAATTTACTTTACCTTAAGTAGTTCTGTTTTTAGCTTGAAAAACTTTGCATAATTGTTACGGCCCAATGGATTCTTCTATTTCAAAATGCATAAACGATTTTCTCGTGCTTAAATATTGAAGATTCTCATAGAGTTTGGTACTGCCCTTGAGATTTTCCATTTATTTGCATATTCTTCTAAAATTCAATTACTTTGAAATACATATATGTGTGTAACTATACCATTTCGAATCGTCTCATTTACAGTCAAGAAAGTTCTAAAGTGCTTACAAGCCTTAAAACTTGACCTTGGCGGTCAGAGCTAAATATACCTATACTAATTATTTGCTTTTAGTAAGGTTTTTAACTAAACGATTACATTTAAAATAATGAAAAAAGTCCAAGCTACTGGCGCGACTTTATAGTGCATGTAGTCACTAAAAGTCCAATAAAGTTAATGAAGTGTACAAATTTGCATAGCGTTTTGAAAAGTGATAATTAAAGTGAAACAGGTACGACGGAAAAATTACCATATCAGGCCGGAGCGCTACAACATCATAAAAATGATAAAATACTGCTGTCAAATAATTTACATAGATCTGGGTATACTAAATAAAAGAATTAATGTTGTATAAGACGACAAACCCAAAAACAATAGCTAAATTGAAATGTCCAATGAATTTTACATTCACTTTGATGACAAAAACGACGAGTTAATTGAATTCCAGATTAAAGTGTAAAGTTAAGGAGAGACAAAAAAAAAAAGACGCAGTATAAAAAGTTATTTGTATGGCAAATTAAAATTTAAATGAAAACGTATATATAAAACGCAAAAAGGGCAACAATAGATTGCCAAGTCCTGGGGCGCAAAGCAAACAAAGGTTGGCAGGACCTTTTTTTTTTGGCCAGCTGGGTGGTGCTGGGCCGCCCATAGAGCGACAGCAGGCAGCAGCAGCAACAGCAGCCAACAAACCGACGAACGTCAGCCCAACAGTTTCCGCTTGTTTACTGTCAGAGACCAGGAGGAACGTCGTCGTCGTCGTTGTCGTTGTAGTCGTCCGTAAAGGCACAACAAAAAGATACAGCAGTTGCACGGCAGCAGAAGCAACAGCAGCAGCCGGACGCGCGGATGGGCGCATGCCAGTACGTACGACGTCCAACTAGTTGAAACAGCCAATCCCAGCGCTGCTTTGGCAGCAGGTAGGCGTTGACGTATCTACCATTTCCAAATAAATTCACCCTCGACAACAACAAAAGCAGCTGCCGTTGGCTGAGGCTTCTGCTGCTACGGTCTTCAAAACCGGTCCGCGACGCCGCAGTTGCAGTCAGTTATTAACGAGCGCTACTCACAGCTACACATAGCCAGGCAACAGCAGCAGGAGCAGCAGCAGCAGCAGCACCCAACAGCAGCGGCGGCAGCAGAAGCCACAGCAGCAGAAGTCACTCCACTCAACCACACAGATACACACACACACACACACACTGATAAGCCAGTTAGTTGAGAGGCAGAGCGTAGTAAGAGAGAGTGTGTGAGCAACAGCAGCAGCAAACTCAAAATTTTGAATTTCACGAGTTTGAGTCGGAGAGCAGGCAAAACAAGTTGAAATCATTTCGTGTCGAGACGTTGTCACGGACACGTCGTAAGCAGAGCGCAAGTCGAGTCTTTTTCAATATATTAAGTCGTTACAAGTGCGCAAAGACGTGTTTTATGCCTAAAACCAACTAATTTACAGACTCTTAAGTGCAGTGTTTAATTAAGTGCTTAATTAATACAAATAAAAAAAAAAAACACAAAACCAAACACATTAAAAAAGGAATATGTCTTCTACATCAGCGTCGCCCATTAGCAATATAACCGTGGACGACGAGCTTAATTTAAGCAGAGAACAAGGTAAGCATAGCAGCAGCGACGGCAAAACATGGTTTAGCCGCAAAAGAAAATCCACAACAACGAATAGTCGTCTCTAAACGTTTTGTTTTTCGCCCACGCTTACAGATTTTGCCGAGGAGGATTTCATAGTTATCAAGGAAGAGCGTGAGAGCAGCTTATCGCCTATGTTAACACCGCCGCACACGCCCACGGAGGAGCCTGCCTTAAGACGCAGCTCCTCCAGCCTGCATGGCAGTCCACGTGAAGAGCTAGCCACACAGCTGCATTTACGCGCTGCGCCCTATAGTAGCGCCATGGAGCGTCATATGCAGGCGGCACACTATCAGCAGCAGCAACAACAACAGCATCGTCTTTGGCTGCAAATGCAGCAGCAACAACAGTCGCCACATGCAGCCGCCACACAGTCACATTATGGCGCTGTTTATGCCACAGCTGGCGCCACTGCGGATCCCGTGGCAGTGCATCAGCAGGCGCTGCTTATGAACCAATGGATACGCAATGCTGCCTTATACCAGCAGCAGCAGCAGCAACAACAACAGCATCATGGTCATGCAGCACATCATCATGCTGCACACCATCATGCAGCAGTACATCATCCACATCATCATCATGCGCATCATCATGCACACGCCGGTGTGCGTCCTTATCCAGCGGGCTTGCACACTTTGCATGCGGCTGCAGCCGCTGCCGCAGGACGTCATTTTGGCGTTATGCCTACAATGAAATTGACGGGTGCCGCTGGTGGCGCCACGGGCAGCAGCAGACCAAAGAAGCAGTTTATCTGCAAATACTGCAATCGTCAGTTTACCAAGTCCTACAATCTGCTAATACACGAACGCACGCATACGGATGAGCGGCCCTATTCCTGTGACATATGCGGCAAGGCTTTTAGAAGACAGGATCATTTACGCGATCATCGTTATATACACTCCAAGGAGAAGCCCTTTAAGTGCAGCGATTGCGGCAAGGGTTTCTGTCAGTCGCGCACGCTAGCCGTGCATAAGGTGACGCACTTGGAGGAGGGTCCACACAAGTGTCCCATATGCCAGCGTTCCTTCAATCAGCGTGCCAATCTCAAGAGTCATCTGCAGAGTCACAGCGAAGCGTCACAAAAGGAGAGCAGCGGCATTGAAGATGTCGCTGCGCAAGCTGCCGCCACACCAACACAGGCATTGAGCAAGTCTCAACCTGAACAGTTGGTTAATGGCGGCAGCTCACTGGCACACACACCCGCACTCGATCTGAGCTCCTCTAGCGTTGCTTTGCCCACAGAGCGGCCCAAACGCATGCTGGGCTTCACCATAGACGAGATCATGAGCAGATAGAGTGTGCCGGCTGCGCAAAACCAAGCAAAATTATTGGTTTTCGTTTTGCAAGGTTCTCTCGCACAGGAACTCAAGGCAAGCATTGGAAGTGCTTGGCTTGGTACGGCTGCCCGGTATAGCCGCAACTTAACTCAGTTACAGCCGGTTTGAGCCAGCATGGAGCTCGCTGGTTGAGCTGAACAGATGCTCGCCGCCCATACCAGTGAATATAAAGCAAAGAAGTCAAGGATAAAAAAAAAAAAAGACTAGAGTCAAACTAGTTGAGTTTAGTAAATGCGCTATATATAAGATAGTACATAAAGCCAACTGATTCACACATACAAATGTATATGCCAAAGTACACACACACATACACATACGCACATACTCATTGATTGATTGCATGAAGTATTGGAAACACGCGCCTCCTAAACAAATCCAAAATGGACATGATTGAATGCCTCATCATGCCACGTAACTTTAGTTTAATTATAGACATTATAGACATTGTATACTCTTATATAATCGTACCTTATAGCTGTAGTAGCCGATTCTGTTTATAATAGCTCTCACAAACACACACACACACACACACATGCTACTTATAAGTAAACAAATATTAAACAATAGACAACATCAAAACCCCTCAAAGATAAATCGATTGGTTATTAAAGACTGTTTTTTTTTCACTAAATATTTTATATGCTATTTTTATTATCACTATTATTATTATTATGTAGTTTTTCTCAAGCGTTTGTTTGCATTTAATAAACAAAAAAAAGTTTAAAGTTGAAGAGTATTGCAAATTAGTTAAGTGTTATGCTTATTTCTATAGATCATTTGAAAAAAGATTTTAATACTAAAACTAAAGATGAAAGATCTCATTATAAAGTGTATAAATAAGCAAGAGCTATGCTTTATATATGCATCAAATATTGTATATGTAGTAGTGAAATCATTAAATATTTAACTATATTATTTCAAAACCAGAATTCTTTTGGCATTTTATATGGGCTGAATTGGGTAAAGGAAGTAATTTTGAGGGAAGGTATTGTTGTGTCAATACAATAGTAAAATGATCTATGGCACAAGTTTGGGAAAATTCTAAAAAGTTGTGCTATATATTAAATGCAAACTAACTAGAATTGAGTTGTTTCTAGAAAGTGTAGCTCTAACCATTTTGCAATAATTTGTTTATTAAAAGATGATAAAATTAATGTTTTATAGACGTAGTGAAAAAAGATGATAATAGTATGTTGACAAACAATAGTTGAGTGATTTATGGAACAAGTTTGGAGAGGTTCTAAAATGTGATTCTCCAAAGTAACTTAAATTGAGTTATTTATGAATAACTCAGATTTGAGTAGATTAAAAGATTTTGAAATAAATTGTGCTTTAAAAGACGATGACATTTACTAAAGATAAAAATAAAATCAAAAGCTGACAGTCAATTGTCAACAGACAATGAGCCTGACAGTTGAGTACTCTATAAAACAAGTTTGGAAAGATTCTAAAATGTGTATTAACTTCAAAATATGTCGAATGAAAAATGCAGATTTGGGTATATAAAAAGATTTTAAAATAATATGTGCATTGAAAGATAATGAACATTTAAGTAATAAAGATGAAAATAAAAAATGAGAGTCAGTCGTTGACAGACAATAGTTCAGTTTGGAAAGGTTCTAAGATGTGGCTCTATTAAACAACTCTAGAATAACTTTGAATGAAGTTATTTATGAAAAAAGCAGATTTGGGTAATTAAATAATAAAGCTCTAACCAAAAGATGCGATTTTGGAAAGGTTCTAAGATGTGGCTCTATATAGCATCTCCAGAATAACTTGAATGAAGTTATTTATGAATATTGCAAATCTGCATAGATTAGGAAATTTTAAAATAATTTTTGCTTTCAAAGCTGATGACTTTTAAGTAATGAAGATAGATGGACAGTCAATTGTTGACAGACAATAGTTGATTAATCTATGAAGCTAGTTTGGATAGTTTCTATGCACGCCCGACGAGAGCCTGGAGTTATTACTGTCGCAATAAAATTTTCTGCATTTTTTTATATGGATAACTTTTTTTCATGCTATTTCCTAGATTGTGGAATAGATTTTTTCTATAGAAATATATAAACTAACTTACAATTTCAGGATATATTCAAAAATATGCTACCAACAATCAAGACGGTACATCCTCCCCTCCTCCAGCCCCCCTCGGGCCCGGACTTTCTCTCTACGGCCCTGTTTCTATGCAACTGTTTTTTAGCTTAACTTTAAACTTTGGGAGGTTTAAAATACTTGAGAAAAGTTGTTTATCAAAAGATTATAATATAATAATAATCTTATGAAATAAAAAAGAGAGACATTTTGTATTGAACCAATAGCCCCTACGGCCTTTTTATGCCTTTTTTGACTTATTTATTTGGGGTTTAAGACATTCTTTATCAAAAGCTTTAATATACTAGTAATCTTATGAAAAAAAAGAAACCATTTATATTAATATACATTATTTGATAAGACATTGTTTAGCTTTCCTATATTATTTATATATTATATATTATAATACTATGAACCTGAAAGAAGCTACCTATAAGCTGACAAGAATACTGCGCACATCTTCAAACCACTTATTTATATACACTTCACATCTCACTCTAAGCATAATAGATCCTTAGAGCCATTGTGTCGCTTTCCCAACAACATTATCTCTAAAAATCTGCTGCCCTATCAAAATTCAGAGCATATTTGGGTTTTCGTTCTAAATGTTATTACAAGGTCAGCATTGGCTTGAACAACGCATTAAAATAAAAAAAATACGCAGTATCTCAGTATTCTCCATATCAGAAATCTCATACAAAAAAATTTTAGACCCATATAATTTGCAATCGCATTTCAAAACGAAACGCAAATATATTTTTAAGAACGTTGAAACGTTATCATGAAATCATATTTATAACAGTCTTGTTAAACGATCTTTAAATATGTTTTTACAGTCTTAACGCAAAAATATGCAACAAATTATTTTGTTTTGTAATAGTAATCTTTTTTAACCAAAGTTCATACCTAATCCACATATAACTTGCAAATTAATTTCAAACAGAGATTTTTAGACAGTATTCATTTTTTCGGCGAATTTTCTTAGTAAATATATAGGGTGCTCCAATACTGACGTGAGAAAGAGATACACAAAATTTTTGAAACCACGCCAATTTTATTAGTTTAAAGCAGGGATCGGAAATAAAAGTTATGGGGTTAAAAAAAATCAAAGGGAAAAAGTGCTTCGGATGAAAGTACAAACCGCAGCGAACCATATTTTTATTCTGAATCAATGATCAAATCAATCTTAAATCTTATTTTTTTGCCTTTAAAAATAAAAATTATGAAATAACATTCAAATCTCAATTTTTATTTAAAAATTGGAAAATAACTCTTTTTTTTATTGCAAAATGTAATTTTATAGTAAAAATTTAAAATAAATATTATTGACCAATTTTTATTTTATAAATTAAAAATAAAAGTTATTATTTAAAAATTGAAAATAAAAATTGAATTTAAATATCTTTTGAATCACGGGGTTTATTTCAATGACTAAGATTTATCATTGAAGATCGCATATAAGCATATAATATATTCATTATATTTATTGAAAAAATCGTCAAATTGATTCATCCAAGAACAAACGAGAATCCTCGTGAATATCAAGAGCAGCCAATGCATCCTCAAAAAGTGACTGTGGGATGGGGGCTATGGCCGAAAGGCTTAAATCCATTTTTTTCGAGAATCACGTTGGAACAAAGTTATCATCCATTCGGACCGATATCATTCGATTGAAAGTTGAAGTAATCAGTTAATAATAATTTTGTGATTGGATGATGTTTATTTTCACACACACTACATTTTTGCCAGATTTTCTTCGAAAATCGGTTAATATCTTAAATAAATTTGGCCGATTTGCGATTTGACAACACTACACTTCTTATTAAGGTGTCAATCCCCCAGCCACCAACCAAGACTTTCAAAGTCTCCAATAAGATACGTGCCATTGTGACGTCCCCATTGAAAAATGTCATAAAGAATTTTATTCATTGGCTCGACGTCTATAAAACCAACCGTGGAGACCATTTATTAATAATTTACACAAAAAAGCCGTCGATAAAGTTTCAAAATAATGAACCCAACTTAGTTTTAAAATAAATTTTTGCTGTTTCAATTTGCGTTTACTTTCAACGCGGTGTATTGGACCACCCTATGCTATAGTTTATAAATTAGGGGGTTGCGCTACCTGCGTGCTTTGCACATCAATCGCCACTTCGCTTTTGGCGCTAATGTGCTAAGTATTTAATTCCAAACTCGTTTCCTGACTATCCTTTCCAAATTTCGAAACAAACTTTGGAGCGTTATCATACAATTTCTTCCGACGCATCTTTCAAGTGATTTAAGAGAATAAAGTAAAGCAAGATTTCGAATAACATAATTTTGTACGAGTCGTATAGATTTTAAAAGATTGCAAAATTATTGTCGCTGCCAAAAGCTAAATGCTGCATAAATTCAGCCATATTTTTTTGTTTTTTATTGATCATGCATATTTACAAACTACAAAATAACTTAAATTGAGTTATAGATGGAGCTGTGAAAGAGCTCTATTCAAAAGTTGTGCCATATAAATTAAAACATCTAATACTTTATTGCTTCCAAAATTGCTCAAGTCGCCTTAGCGACAAAGTTGCCGCACAGTGGTGCCAAAGCGTTAAACATGCGCCTAATATTTTAATAACAGTCCATAACCAACGCTCTTTTTTTTTTTTGGTTTCTTGGTTCGAAACTGTCTAAATTAATGTGCCAGGCATATAACTTAAATTGACTCATATTTTTAAGCGTCTATTAATTTTCAAGATTCCAATTAGGAGCACAAGCTGCGTGCCAGTTGCTTTTAAGGCAACCCGTTTAAGTCTTAAACTGTCGCCTAATTTAATTTATGACATTTCGATTTCGATATTGCTTTGGATTTAGTTTTTGGTACGAGGGTGTGGTTGAATCGTGATTTCATGTAAGACCCGTTTGGTTATGGCATAGTAGCATATGCTGGCTTCCAGTGAACTGCATAGAAATAGGCCAAAAAGGAACGTGCCAAGTTAGGGTATTTACGGCAAGTCGCCAAAGACAATGGCTAGATGATCTACTTGGCCATATAGAATTGACATTAGCACGCGTAGTACCAGGAACTGTGTGGCAGCAGCAGATAGCCATCTATTGTTGTATTTGGGCAAATAAGATTGTCTTTAATTGAGGTTAAGGTTGTTGCAGTCAGACGTGTGTCGCCCGCATGCCTGGTACAAGTTATTTATTTTTTTGGGTACACTGGTCTGGACTGGTCTCTACATGACGCTGCCATAGGCCACCAACAGCTGCTCATTTGCTGCTCAATTTCGTGCATATTTGTAGCAAAAACATTGTCTTTAATTTTGATGACATACTTGGTGGTACACTATTATAGCCAACATTCTCTGCACAATTGAAACTGGCGCAGTTGGCCAAAACCCATCAATTGGTCAAACAATTTTCGTACGCATAGTGAAAGAGCCGTAGCTCAGTTTGATGTCTACATTGACAGTCAGCTGTGTCGGCGTAGGTGGCAAGGGCAAGTCCCGCAACAAGTATGCGGGGACGCGCCCTCGGTTGACCGCCTGCCAATAAACAAAACCAAAAAAAAAAGTACGAAACATGACCAAAACCAAACTAAGACATTTCAATGTCAGTTTCCTGCTGCTGTTGGTCAGTGGGTTGGCCACGTCTATCTACCAACACGTCGAGGTTTAGAGGTCTGGGTCTGGCACTGCGTCTGGCTTTGGCTCTAGTTCTTATCTTACACACACATATATACACATATCTCTATGGCTGCGTACTTGTTGTGCCTACTTTATGTACTTCCTTGCTGTTTTGCAACAGTTCACCGCAGGAGTTTTTGGGCCAGCATGTGCCTGGGCCTAGTGTCTAGCGCACAATGTTCACATTCGACACACATTGTCCACAAACAGTTCATAATTGCACGAATCCGCACTGCGTACAACCAAAATATTTTGTGAAAGTCACAGCAGGAAGCGTTTGGACACTGCAGACAGTCGGGATAAGCATAACACGAGCAGATCTAGGTTCCAATTCGCAGCTAGATTGATGGACTGACTGACTGATGCGTTAGATGTGCAGGGTTGTTTAGGCCTTTTTAGGCCACAATTAAATGCATCGGTTCCGCAACTAGGGTGGCATCCTCTCTCTCTGTCTCTGTATCTTATCGCAGTTGTAAATTGTACTTACGGGCGTGCTGTACTGCTGATTAAGCAGCAGGCAGCTCATCTACGTTTAAAAGTGAGCCATTTGCAGTGTTTCCCAACGGCAGCCAAGACACCCCTAAGGCGCTGTCTGTCCCAGCATAGTGCCCATGGAGCGTTTAATGACTTGCTGGTAGTATAAAATTGTGACACAAGGACATTGTTTGCGAACACGTTCGCACTCCAAATGTGTGCAATTGTTTCACTGTTTGCATACTCTATTATGCACAAGTAACCTTGTGCTGGCCACTTGGCCACCCTGTAGGCATTTCTACATACAAATCAAGTTGGCATTCCTAGCCTGCAGCCAACAATTGAAGAGCAATTAAAATGTTATCGCAAACGCAACAAATCGATTTGCCGCCATTAATAATGACTCGCTCAATATGCACACAAAATGGCGGCTATTGAAGGGTTGTTGTTGATGACAGCATTTGATGTGGATGTGGCTTAAGCTGTTTATTCGCTTGATGACAGCATTACCTCGAAGTCTGCAAGACTTTTGTGGTTGTTGCTGTTTTAGGTTTACTCTAAGCGAGTGTATATCAATTTGATTAGGAGATTTCGAAAAAAATCTACCCTTTGATAAAATAACTTATCTTAAGTAGCATCTTTGATAGATAACCCTTAATTTATTTTAATGGCGGCGTCGCTGAACTCTGTATTTTTGTTGGTTCTAGGAATTCGAATTCTGATAAATTTTTGCTATATTTTTAATATCAGCAATAAAAGCTTCTAGGTATGTTATATAGCTAAGTAGCAATATGTAAAAGAATTATTTTTATTATAGTTCTAGGTGGTTCAATAAAGATTTTCCATATGATTTATGTGTCACGTGGAATTTAGGACGCATCATCATCATGCTCAGCCAATTACAAACCGGCGTGGTTCAGGGCTTCCGCCAAAGTCTTTCGCCATTGCTCACGTTTATTTGCTATTGCTTCGTTGTTTCGGACGTTCATTGTTCTCAAGTCTGCTTCTACTGCATCTAACCAACAGTTCTTTGGCGTTTCTCTACCCCTTGCTCCATTTTAGGGCGCATAGTAAAAATTCTATTAAAAATTCTCTCGAGGTAAATGTTGTGGCTATGGGAATTTTTATACAAAAATTTGGACAGATGGCCTTTAGAAGTACCAAAACAAACTCTGTTCAGGAACTTTAAAAAAAAGGGTAATTTTACCGTGTGTACCCGAAGGAGGTGTTGTAGACCATTTGTTTTTTTTTAAAAATGAGTTTATCATGGGTGGCCATTGAGCAATGACTGCTTGTCCATCTGTCCGTAGAAACACTTCGATCTCAGAAACCATTTAAGATAAAGACACACACTTTTAGCTAAATAAGCGCAGTTTCTGTAGGTGTAGTTTGTTGATTCATATCGACTATGGCGACAATGTTTTTAATCCTTTGATATTTTAGCACATTTTGACGGAGAGGAAAATAATCTGCCGTTGTATTATATTTTGTTCTCACAAATCTCTTTCTCCAGCTTTTTCAGAATATGTTTAGTAGTCTACATGGGTATTTGCAGGCCTAACGATAGGGTGGTGGAGGAGGCTAGGCGGGTTCCTCCAGTCTCGGAGTTTTCTAAAGATTCCGTAAATTCGAAAATAGCATTAAACCGTCAAATTCTTTTGGAAAAGGGAAAGCTCGACGTTTGTCACCACCTGGGCCAGCACTTTTCCGTCATAGAATTTTTTTTAGTAGTCTACAAGGGTATATGTAGATCTATCGAGAGAGTGGTGGATGGGGTAAGGCTGGGATAGTTTTCTAATGATTCCGTAGATTCGAAGAAATCATTAAACAGTCAAATTCTTTTGAAAGAGGGGGAGAACTCAACTTTAGTCACCACCGGGGCCAGTATTTTTCGAGTATTTTTATTAGTGCGGGGATGATTTCTTTATTCTGTAGATTTAAAGGAAGCTTAAAAGTAAAAATCGGCTGAAGTCCCACCAAGGGGAACAAATTTTCCGAAAAAAAATTTTTTTTAAAATAAAAAAATATAAAAATAAATTAATAAAAAGGGGGGGGGAGGTAAGATGGGATTCCTCCGGTCCCGGAGTTTTCTAAAGATTCTGTAGATTTGAAGAAAGCATTAAACAGTCAAATTCTTCCGGTAAAGAAGGGGCCCGTTCTTTCCGGCGTTAGTTACTACTGGTGCCGCACTATTCTCTCGACGTCCGTCGAAATGATAAAACCCTTTAACATTTTTGCATCTTTTGGTTTGCTTCCCAAAAGTTTTCGTACTCAACAAGGGTATCCAAACTTTGTCACTGCAAACGCAAACTTTTCATTTTAATAAAATATTTTCAGTGTTGTAGAGTGAGCCAAGCCCAAAAATCATGTCTGTAGCTAGTTGTTGGCAATGTCTACGATATAATTGTAGCTTGTCAGTTTGGTATTTGATATGCCGCCATCATTGTCATTGCCGTCTTGTCGGGGACTTTCGCAATGCTGCCCACTTGGGCGCGTCTTCATCTCTATCTAGCGCTGAAGTGCACGAGGAGTATCTAGGCGTTGCACAGTAGTAGGGTGTGTGTATGTCAACTGTGTGGCACAACAAGCACAGCAACTAATTGCATTACACGCGTTGTTACTTAACTGACATGTGTAGATACAAATATTTTAAGTGCGAGTTTTGAAGATAACTCTCAAAATTGTTGTTGCTGTCACGTTGGGTGTTCTGATTGCATTTTTATGAGCATATTGTAGTCTAAAAAGGTGTTTTAAATATAACTTATTTAACACAAACAAAGGTAAAAAAATAAACTAGCTAGCTATTGATTTGAGCTAACAATTTAAACACTATGCTCTCAGCTTATCGCTGCGCTTCAATCCGAGCTCTAGGCATTAATTGACACCTTTAGTCTTTGGGCACCAAACCAATCCAAACCAAAAAAGAACACGGAGCCGGCGCTGTGACAAGGGACTGTCAATTAGTTGCTGAATTTATCGCCAGCACAAATCAGTTGGAAAATTTGTAACTGCTATGGCAGATGCAGACAGTTAAAAGAGTGATCAATTTTATAGCGGCGACTGTTGGGAGCGACTGGCTAGGAGGTCTCTCAGTGTCACCATAGCTCTAATATATGTGTAAGCCACGCACTTATTGAGAACTTAATTGAATTACCAAAGCCATAGATAGACGTCGGCGACAGACAACTAGACATGCAGTTGGACAGACGGACACATATCCCCAAGGCGTTATTGTTGTTTTTGTTGTGGCCTGCTGCAAAGACAAAAACAAGATAAAGATGCGGCCGTAACACCTTAGTGCACAGACAAGACGCGACCAGGGAAGCATCTTTCAAGGTACATTTTGACCGTGGGCTATGAAGATGCTGTTGCTGCTGCTGGGAAGGGGCTCAAAGAGTTGCTCTTTTGTTTGTATCGCTTTTCACTTGTCGTTGTTGGGCTACATTTTTTTTTATATCTTTCTTTCTGTTCTTTTGACATTTTAATGCGCCCTGTTGGCGTTGATGGTGGTCACTTGGTGCCCACTTGAAAATATAAGAAATAAAAAAATGTGTGATACCAATAATCCGATATAAATAAGACATTATAAGTGGGTTGCCAATGCTTTGTAAGATTCTAGCCCATTGTTGTTGTTAGTTATCAATAAAGCGCAGCCTTTTGTATGCAACCCTGGGAATATGCTGTTTAAACAATAAACACAAAATTTTGTAGGATTACAAGGAAACGAGCTGGACGACGACGACGACGACATGTGGCGCTTTGTGAGACTAAGGCTAAGGCAAGCTTTTCAACCGAGTTTGCGCCATGATTCATATTGATGACCTCGTCGGCATAGGACCACCAACTTTGTATGCCACTCATCATTCATTTTCAATTTGGCGCAGCGGCAGTCACAAAAACAAAAAAACAAAATAAAAAAAAATTCATTTGCGGCGCATACGAAAAGTGAAAACCAAAACAATAGCGATGGCAATGGCGACGGCACATGATCGATTGATTTCATCGATTATAGTCCAGCAGTCAACGCTGTAAAATCGCTGTTTATTTGTTTTCAACTGTTTTGTCTCTCCCACACAGAGACACTCGTACATACAAAACACATGATCAATTACAAGCGCGGCAGTTTCCCAAGCCCCCAGCTCCTCAAAAAAAAAAAACTTGGTTCCCGACGCAGTCGTTCCAGACCCTACTACGCCAACGCGAGCGCGCGCGCGTACTCGCGCTCTCGCGCAGCTTCTTTCACTTATTATTAAAAGAAACAAATTATTTTCAATTGATTTACACGCCACAGAGAGTCAGTCAGTCATTGAGTCAGTTCCAGACAGACGGACAGACAGACAGTCACACACCCGCGCAACAGCTCACGGCATATAGACCCTGACCCTGAACAGCCCCCGGTACGTACGACGCGTCGTCATTGCCGTCATCGTCTTCGTGCCTTGCTCGCGCTGTTGATTAACCACTCACTGGGAACATTTAATGTGTAATAACGATTTGTATCTGAACACAAAGTAGTTATGTTGAAATTCCTTGGGCAGCAGCACCAACTTCACCGACCGCCACCACTACCGCCACCACGACTGCATCATTAATCATATAAGTATATGAATCTTTTTGAGCAAGAACCAGCTCTGTTATAGAAAACAATCTTTCAAGCACATAAACGGTTAGCGGTGTTAGGGTGTGTAGTACTTGGGTTATCATCTATCTATCTGCACCGATTTAACGCCCGACATTTACATATGTCTATGTCTATGTTTATGTCGGCATCGTCAGTATCGTCTGAGTTGGCATAGAGGGCGGCCTGTCCACTCTTTTGGCGTTGGCGTTTTTCAGTACACACAAATTATGTTTATTCACGTTTACAAGCCTCTGACATGCACTCAGGGCGTTGCGCTCTGGCACAACAGGGTGTCCCCCTGGCATCAACGTCAGGCTCTGGCTCAGCCTCAGACTCATCGACAGCATCCATGGCCAGCAGTCTGTGTTCCAGACTCGATGAGTTTTTTTTTTGTTTCGGTTTAAGCTTAGGGTTTAAGTTCATTGCGCTTTCTACGCTAATTTGTTAAAAAACAGTTGAGGAATTTTCTACAATATGTTTCTTGGTGTGACGAAGTGTGGACATTATGATGTGGGAGATACCTTAATGCCTCTACTGTTTTGGTTGTTCCTTACATTAAGAGCGTTAATGGAATTGATGTACTACAAGCTAATTAAGATAACTACAAGATTTAAGAGAAAAAGCAAGAAGGAGCTTTTACCCCAGACAACTAAGTTCAAGATTTAAGAGAAATTTTAGATTTTGGGAGTAGAGAAACCGGAGCTGTTCAATACCCCATATTTCGATGAATGTTCAACGTCTTGTAATTAAGAAGAAGTTGTGAGTTGCAAACCTATTTGGAATGGAAACGATTTTGGTAGGAGCCTGAAGAGCTGCAGATGCAAATTGTTCAAAAACTCGATCTGTGATGGTTCATTTTTGAAGTGCACTATAATTTGCTATATTTCTAAGTAGTACTTAGTTGAAGAATCGGCGTGATTGGCTAAACCTTGCACATCTAGATTGGCAATGGTTTTTTTAAGCGCCTTTTTACCGTTTGAAATGGTTAAGGTTTGAAAAAGTTGATGGGAGTTTGGGGATTATTACGGAAAGATTCAACGATGCCGACAAGAAAGTGATAGCTGTATGTTTCAGAGGGAACAAGAGGGTGTTTCACTCCAAAGTGGTTTTTAATGCTTGTCCAGCACTAAGTAAGGCCAGTTTCTTTCCCGTATAACTCAGGGAGTTAGAGTTTCAGAGTGGTCTGCCTCATTAATGGCTTGACTATATCGAGAAATGCCGTGGCCGCCGGTAGCGTAGTGGTGGGGTTCGATTCTCCGCAGTAGCACTGGTGCATTGGCCTAGCACTGGCATCGCTAGATCAAGGACACTATTTGCTCCCAAGAAAATCTCCATTAATTTAAGACACCGCCCTGCGGATTCGGCTTTAAACTATAGTTTCCTGTTCTCTTCAAACTGTTTATAATAGTCAGTCAGGGAAGTTATTATTATGTCGAGAAATAGTTGGCTATAAATGTTAAAGCTTTTATAAGACATCAAAGCTGTAGGCACAGAGCTTTGATTCAATATTTGACTGTCATAACGCTGTCAATGGTATTTCCAAAAAATAGTGTTTTAGGTACTCCGTTGGTGGTACCCTAATGTTGTAAAAAACCAAAATTGTGTTGGAGGGTAAGGTACATAGCTCGACAAAGATTGTCACATGTTAAAGGTTGTTGTAGACCAGGGAGCAAGAGCGTGACCTTAAAGCCATGGGTGCTGGGAATAGAAACCAGCACAGTGGACAAGAAAATAAATTCGAGATGAGGCTCAAGTCAATCCAACCAGGCTGGAAATGGATAAGCGCATTTGAAGACTGGGCAAAAGCACTTGAGGCTCTGTTGTTTATTCAAATACTTTTGTTTTCAAATAGAGCATGTAGGTTGTGTACATGAGACCCTAATCTGCCTGAGTTAGGATGAAGGAATCTTATAGGAATTGGAAGAGGCTGCATCTAAGTCTAGTCTCTAGTCTTTCTTCTCATCCGTTTCCAAATAGCGCAGCGTTTGGTACACTTAGCCTGAGTTACGATAAAGAGATCGGAAGGAAACTGGAGAGCAGTTCTATTCTTTATTTTTATACGTTTTCAAATAGAGCAGTATGTGATCTATAGTAGTTGATGCTCTCTTGAGTTTGGGCAACTATGAAATGGAACTAGAAGGCAGGCCATCTAATTCTGGGGCTCTTTTCTTAATTCCTATCCTGTTCATATATTGCAGTATGTAGTATTGTTGACGCCTAAGCCAGCCCTGGAAATATTCTAGAAATTGAGGTAAAAATATTTATCTTAACTCCACAATTCGAAATAAGAGTTAGGAACTGTACTTAGCTGTGTCCCTAGATCTTGCAATCTCCACTTTCCCGCAGCTTTTTTCAAGAAATTTCGACGTCCAGGTGCAAAATGGATTATCATTAAATGCGGCTTTTATCTTTTAAGTCACAATGCACTAAAATTATTCATAATTCATTTTAAATGAAAAGTGAAAGTGAATTTTCGATAAGATCAATCTGAACAACTTGGACAAATTGGGTTGCGAAATCCATATTAACACGTTGCTTGGACAACTACCATCTTTGCTACAGAAATTTAATATACGACCTTCGATTGCCTGGGGGCAACCAATTTATAAGGCAGCCAAAATCTAGCACCATCTTAAAGAGTAGAATCACACTCATCCCGACAATTGAATAAACTGCATTTTGGATTTGTTGCTGGCTGTCTGTCATCTGTAGGCCATTTTCACATGATTATGGGAAAACTGTTCAAGGCAATAAACTGGCAACAATATCCAGCAACTTACTTACATATGCGAAACGCGTAGCTCTACAATATGTTCTGCCATAACCCGCACCCACCCCAAACAATTTCTTATGGACTCGACTAATTTCGAAAACAACGAAGCCATGTTGCATGCTGCACTGGAGTTGCTGCTGGTGGTGGTGGTGGCAAGGGGTTCGATTTTTATGTTAAGCACAAGGAATTCGGGCTATTAGCGCCAAAGGATTTTCTCATGGTTTAAAAATACTCAACTTGCGACAAATTTGGCCGCAGGCCATATACAGCACGAAAGCTGGATGACTGGCTGGCTATATGGACTGTATGTTGTGAGGGGCAGGACGAAGGCGTAGACGTGGACTAACTAACCAGCAAGCGAATGGCTGCTTGACCAGCCTACAAGTAACCACAACAACACATCTGATTGCCACAGTCGCAACCGCAGCTGAAGTCGTTGGTGTGGTGCCTCTGTAGCGGGCGGTGCAGCGGTTGGCAGCCGGCAGAGCGCGGCGTGCTTTATGGTTACAGTTGCCAGTCTACCAAGCTGCCACGCTTCCGCCTCCCTCGCTCTTGCTCTCTCTTTCTGGCTGGGTCGACCGGTCACAGTTGCACCACACTCTCGACCTCTTCCTTGCCGCTGCTCCATACTCACTTGGCATACAATTTAATATTAAAGTTGATAAACATTTTGACCACGGCAGTTAGTAAGCAAACGTACGATCCACCTACTCGCCTTCTTTAACAGCAGCCGCTGCAGCGACAGCAGTAAACCGCAGCAGCAGCTGCAGCGGCCAAGCATCGTGGGCAGCGGCTGCAACTGCGGCAGCCACGCCATCATCATCATCAACATCAGCGTGGACGTGGCCGGTCGACCCAACAACCAAGCAACGACCAACCAACCGACTGATCTACCAACCTGGTCGACTGGTCCTCTCAGCTGGTTGACCATTTACTTGGGTTTCAGTTCGGGGGGCTCGCAAAATAAATTCGAAAAACTATGCCAGTCAACTGATTGCACACAGATTCGCACTTACTCAGTGGCTAAGTTGGATTGTTCATACCCTTATGCGGAGCATTTTGAAATCAGTTTGTTTTTTGTAGCGTATTAGAGGTTATGTGGTTAGGCCTTGAGAGACGATGTTTAGCCGGTTGGACAGCTGTGCCGAACTCTAAAATAGATTCACTTAAATTGATGGGAAGTTCTGGAATCGAAC
Organism: Chymomyza costata; assembly: GCA_018150985.1. Taxonomy (NCBI): domain Eukaryota; kingdom Metazoa; phylum Arthropoda; class Insecta; order Diptera; family Drosophilidae; genus Chymomyza; species Chymomyza costata. The sequence continues at coordinate 74,025 of JAECWU010000026.1, forward strand.
TGCTGATTCCATAATTATTGTTGTTTTTTTTTTTTTTTGATATTGCCAATTTCTGGGCAGGAGTCGTTAGCATTTACGACTAAACCCGTTTCAATTAAGATCTCTTTAAGGGTATGTAAAATTCCTTGCAACTAGATGATTCATATCTCGTTGATACTCCAAAGTGACGGCTGCTGCGTTGTGCCTAGTCAAGTGTAGTTTTGACACCAGGGTTGCATTATGCAACTAATTAAAGCCACATTTTAAAAGGAAATTTCTAGAATTTCATTGCCCAGCTGGCGCTCTTGGTAAACTGCAGACTCCACCCCAAATATATACGCATGTAGCTGCTGCAGCCCTGGCAGTTTATTCAGCCTTATAAAATGAACAGACACACAAATACAAACACACACAGATACAGATACATATACAGATGCAAGTCAGTCAACCAACCAAGGAACAAGCTGCATCCAAGTCGAGTTTCGCGTCGCGTCGCGTCGAACGCTTTTCGAGAAATCAACGTCCAAGGCGATTGTTCCCATGCAAGTTTTCTACAAATATTTTTTTGTGAATTATTACCTTCGTATTTCTACAGTTCGCGAGGAGTCAAATTGGTCGGCACACGCTCGAGGGCACACGCCATTTCCCACGGAGGAGCAACACACTGCTGCACATTTATGGCGGCCGCTGTTGGCCCTCTTGCAACTTGGCAACGGGCCTGGCCTCTGCTGCTGCTGTTGCTGCTTCTGCCGCTGTGGCGATCGAATCGCCATTGCCCCATCAGCCATCGCATCGCCCCAAAACACATGAACTGTGGCCACGGCCGCAGACACGAAAGTCACAGCCTCGATCTGTGGCCAAGAGTCGTCTGTGTGCACTATGAAGAGTTGCAACCACACGGGAGGCAGGTGGTAGTTCAATTAAGCTCAGCCAAGTTCAACCGGCGAAATCAAATCTATGCAAATGACCAACAGTGAAACTGTCAACTGCACATCGCCCTGGAACAACCTGGTTGCCGCACTGACAGCCGACTGTCTAATAAATGTTGCCGCGCATTCGTAATGCACAATAATTGCATTGGAACCAAACCAAGCAGGCTCTACGAACTGACGATACTCGTTGGAACCATTCGAAGCATTCGAAGCAGCCCGAGTATGGCAGACAAATCAAATATGTTGTTTAATCGGCAACGCGTATGCCGCATCCTGCTGGGAATTTGATGCCTCTACGGCCTACACCTTTGGCTAATAGTAAGGCAATGGCAATGCTTCCACATGGACAGATGATTGTAATAATGACGATGACGACGATGAAGTTGATGATGATGATGATGGTGATGAGCCTGGTGACGATGCGCAGCGTTTACTTTGTGGGCTGGTGTGTGTCGCTCTCCATGTGCTTAGCCAAGACCAAGCCCACGCGTTTGACTCTTTTTATGCTTTTAATTGGCTTGTCGCATTTGCCTCTAAATATGTGGTTACATATAAGTACACTGAGCGAAAAGCACAACATTATTCTAAGTTAAAGTTAAGTACTCTTAGGGAAGGAGCAGGTTGTTTAAAAATAGTTTCATGGGAGGAAGCTGGCAAAAATTACTTTATTGATGATTAAGCCTTAAACGTTTTTTGTACCTTACCCATATATAACTAAAAAAAAAGACTTTCCGTTTTCCGTAAGAATATGTAGCTGTAGGTCTTTTAGTTGTTATTTACCTAAGATGGAAGGGGCTAATCTATTACTTTCCCATGTAGGTTCTGTACCACACCAGCGCTGGGCAGTCACAGAGAATATGTCTGGTGGTTTCGTCTTTTTAGGGACAGACTCTACACTCTGAAGAATCCGATGGGCCCATTATCTATTGATGGTATCTATCAGTGTGTTGCCCAGAGAGGTATGCTACCAGGAGTTTTAAGTCCACTCTGGCTAGACCTTTTATCTTGATCACATCCAGAGGTTTGATCAGCGCTTTTGCTTGTCGCAGCCCCAGTAAGGAGAACCAGTATCTCATATATTCTACTGCCGACCATTTGTTAACCATGGTTTTGATTTTGGACCAACCAATACCACAGAACGGCGCAGGAGATAAAGAGGGGATGGAGGTACCCTGTCGTGCCTCCACTTCTGAGTGTCCAGGTACCCAACATAGCACGACTCTGTTGGGAGAAGACAGGAGTAAGAGCTAATTATGGCATTCTTTAACCATCCTAGAGGAGATGCTCCATGATGAAAGCGCCCTGATAGCAGCTTGGCTATCTGAATGACAGCAATTGGAGGTAATTATGGCATTCTTTAACCATCCTAGATGGTAATAGTCCCTGATAGCAGCTCTGCTATCTGAATGAAAACCCTTAAACGTTAAATATTTTACATTTATTCTGATTTTAAAAATGTTTCTTAAAATAATAAATAAAAATCTTAGAACTATAATTACCAACCGTCCATCATTTATTTAATTCTTGCTTCTTTTTGTGTTAAAATTATGCAACATGGCGTAGTTGGTGTAGCTTATTGTTACCCTCTTGCGGGCATTTTTTACGACTAAGCATAACTTCTAATTGCATGCTTTATGCTCGTTACATAAAAAAAAAGGTTCCATACAAACCTAAAAATACCACAGTGCAATACCTTAACAAAAGTACAGCACACTTTCTTTTAGTGTAGGGACATGAGTGTCGCCTGGGTGTCAAGCCACAGAGCCTGGGCAACTGCATCTTCTTGTGCAGCTAATAGAAGTGATGTCGATAGCACTTAAACACGATATCCGTTTCAATTTGTTTGGATTCTTCAATTTAAAAGGTGATAATTTTCTACTTTATGGCCCTCGACATGTGGGCCACCCATAAAACTGATATCGGAGTAGTGCCTGACTTGGTTGCTGTCTTGTTGGCCCGGCAACTAACTCTCTGGTGGTTGTTTGGCTGTTTTGGCCGTTTTGGCTGGCAGGCGGTCGTTTTGGTTGTCGCATTGGAAGATACACAAGGCAACTCGTACTATCTTGTCCATATACATTCAATACATTTAGTCCGTTTTTCTTGGTCTGTCGCTGCTGTCGAAGACGTCGTATCACTCGCTTAATTTGTTATTCGCTGGTTTTCACACTTGATAATTGACGCTCTCTCACTCCATGGTGTACGTTGCGGGGGCAAGCCGGAATTGGAATTGGCTTAGTCTGGCTGGCTGGCTGGAGAGTATGTAAAAGTTACAACCACATTGCAAGCAAGTAGTGGTGGTCACCAAAAAACAACACCAAACAACCACAACCAGCATCATCAGCAGCAATTCCAGCCGGGTTTTGTGTTGCCTGCCACTTTGTGCTGTCTGTGTGGGCAGTGTTGGAGTTGCATGCAACGAGTGTTTATCAGCACACGGCTGAATGTCTAAATTTTGATTACTGAATTTCAGCGATTTTATGGTCATGACCATAAAAAACCAACAAGCTGCTCCGGCCGTTCGGATTCACATTCACTCTATTGAGTGTAGCAGCGGTTGGTTACACACTGTTCCCATCATTGGATCATTCATTACTTGAAACTCGGAGGCGTTTCGGTTGCTTGATCGAACAGCTAACTAAATCAACAAACAATTAATTACAAACAAACAAAATTGAGTGGCTCATCGTGTGATCTTTATGTCGTATCTAGGTAATGTGCCAGTTTTGAATTATGCAAATTGCTTATCCAACTCCACTAAGTAAACTGGGTGGTCTTTAAAATTCAAAACATAAAAAATTGAATTGTTTTATTTCTCGTATAATTTGCATTGCAGATCTCTGTTGTTTTCGTAGCTTTGTTTTGGTAGCTCGTGAAAACCATAAAATGTTTCATGAAGTGATTATTGACAGCGATAAGGTGTTGATGATTAGTTGACAATTTGACACAGCACAGCCTGGTGGTGGTGGTGGTGGTGCTGGTGGTGTTGGTAATAGATTTAGACCACTTAGTTGGTATGAGTTGTGGTGAAAGTTATGTCGAAAAAAAACCAAAAAAACTAGCAGAACCTAGGCGCTGTAGCAGGCAGGGCCAAGCCCTGACTACGTTGGCGGCATTTGTCGGCATTAATGGGTTAAAGCTAAAACGCACAATAAGAAATGGAAATCATATCACTAGACATGGCTTACAATAACAATAAACGTGGCCAAGTGTATGAGAAGGCGGAGTGCTGAAGATTTTTACAGTGAATACACTCCAAATACAATGATACAATGATACTGTATGATATTGTATTAAAAATAACAAAATAAAGCGACTCCTTTGGAGCACAACGACGTGCAGATGCACTTTTTATGGCTTGGTGCAATAGAAGCACAGCAATACACGGACTAGCTTTTTTGAAATAATTGGGACTTTAGTGAAGTGATAATGGAATTGGAATTAAATTCATGATTTAGTCCATTATTATAATGTCGCATTTAAAAGAAATTCAAATACGTCTTGGACGATTTTAGGTGGGCCCTGACGTAGCCAATTGAAATACTAACCTACTATTTATATGTATGTCTTAACATAAGAAAACTTATTTCGATTAGGGTTTCTCAAGTTAAATGGATTCGGAGCTTGCTATTTAGGATACTTATGATCACATATCTCAGGAAGTTTTTTTGTTGACTATTATTCGTTTGGGACTTGAAATACATCTATGGATGGTTTGGGGAGGATTCTGCCGAAACCCAATAAGATACACAAAGCCAACTTTTTCTGGCTGAACACTCAAATTTGAGACTAATTTGGGCCTTACTATTTTAGATATTTGGAGCTCCATATCTGAAGGTACTAAAATCTGTGAGATTTTCGGGAGATGTTAGCTATTTCTTTCCGAGTTTCGTAACTGACTTGTTTATGCTCCAAGACCCAAAAATTACATTTGAATTGAAATGAAATTAGTGAATTAGCCCAATCTAAGGCTTCAGTAGTTAGAAGCACCTCCATATTTCTGAGATGGGTCGAGAAGAGCTCTGCCTTAGCCACATGTGGGATATACTAAAGAAACTTTTTTTTCGCTTGGGACTGATTTGGGCTATAATATTTTCGATTTCCTACATCAAGACGTAAAAAGTATCGTTACGTTACGTTATCGTTTTACGGTACACAAGATATCTTTTTCCGATTGTGCCCTAAAATTCGTTTGGGACTGATTTTGGAGTTGCTATGTTGGATACTTAAGGAAGGAAGGAGATAGGAGGTAGATACAGTCTGCGGAGGATATCCTATAGGACCTCCTTTTTGCATGAGGAAGGTTGGAAGAAAGGTATGCATAAAGTGTCGGCAGGACCTTTCTTATAACCTTTTTATGGGATTGGTGTTGGGATTGGACTCCCATGAAATCGGTACTGGTGATGTAAAGGATTTGTATGACCGCTTATTATAGATCAACGATCTCCGGCCAATAATAGTGAATCAAGGTTAAGTTCTTCACGCAATAGCCACCTCTACCACATAGCTAGGACTGATTTTGGTGTAGGTGTAATCTGGTTAACATATATTTTTTTTATGTGAGGTCTTGATTTTTGTGAAAGAAATGAGTCTGTTCGTCTTTTGTTTGCCTGTGCATTATCGAGGCAACTCTTTTTTTATAAAGAATTGTATTGGCAGAACATAAGGACTCTGTTGGTAGTCTTTTGCGGAATCTTTGAAGACAGGTCCCCAAATAAGAAGTCACCTGATCAATGGAAACCTCTTATGGAGTAAACTGTTTTATATCAAAACTTGAGTTGTATATAGGAAAGGAGTCTTCTCGCTATCTTTTATGCCTTATTTTGGAGTACCTGTTTATATGTTAATGAGGTTATCATATGGCAGAGGCAACTTTTTTTTTATGTAAAGAGTTAACTTTGGGGAAGAGAAGAAGACTGTTCGCAAGGCTGTTCGCTGAAAAGAGTCATGTCCGCAAATGATAGGCTTGTCAAAGAGCACAGGCTTTCGAATAACGGTTTTTATCAGGTGCTGGGAGTGTTTCCTCAATAGCGCTATTCAGTCAAAAAGTAGGTGTTTAATAGGGGGAGATGCATAACCTTAGCTGCACCACTGTGCAGCTCTCTGTTTTGGTTAATGTCTCTTCTTGAGTCTTTGAAAAATGATACAACTAGACAAATCTAGCTTAAATTTTTTTTTATTTTGTGATTCCTTGAAGACGTCACAAACTTTTTTAAAAACTTTTAATTGCTAGCTTTGCGTAAAGAGTATACAAATCAAAATTTGTCTTCAGTGGTCTTTAACACCCGCACCGTTGATAGACAACAACAACAATAATAACAACAACAACTGGCAACAATAACAGATATAACATCAACCACTTGAGTGGCATATAAAAGTCACATCGACAACTTCGATTGACTAAAGAAAATATGAACGTGTTGTGAATTGTATGGATACGTATGAACAACGAATGCCATAAAGCACCCAGAGAGCATTTTGAATACCTGAATACAATCATAAAAATAATGACGTTGCACATTCCAAAAAAACATAAGATAGACCGCCCGATCCAAACAGCCAAAACCACCAAATCGAACCAAACCGAACCGAACCACATAACAGCAGCAGCAGCTGATGATGAGCTTTTGAGCTATGGGCAATGCGGTCGACAGGCACACAGCATGGAGCAGCCAGATTCAAGATCCATGATGGAGTTTCCATAAATTAGTGATATTGCATATTATAGTGGGCCAGCCAGCAGTTCATCAGCAAAATGCATTGTACATATATGTGTGTGTGTGTATGGTGGTGGATGCTTATGGCCAGTTCTATGAGTGTGCACATGTGGCGAGGTCAATGCGGCGTATACGCAATTTGGCATGCAAATTCATATGAGTCACGTGTTTCCAAAGAAAATTCGCATGCACCAATGCAACAAACTGATGCTGTGATTAATGATGCCCCTGCCATACCATTGACAGCTTATCAGTGTGTCCAGCAGCAGTAGGAGCCAATTGTTGCTTTGCGTGTCTGCCGCTGCTCCTACAAACAGTCTGCTCCTACCACTAAAGACTTCAATTCAACTTCAATCATTTCATTTAACTGATGATGACGACGACGACCACGACGACGACGGCGCTCCTCCTGTTGATGGCATTCATTTTGGCTCTCGAGCTGCACGCAATGTACTGAACGTTTTGGGCTACCACAATACTTAAGCTTGACTCCCCAATCCTTAAAGATGTTTTTGGAGGCACTTAACTACTTTATCGCCAGCAACTCTCGCATACACTTGTGAAATGCAACAAACCAATTGTTATGGATTGTTTTTTTTTTTTTTTCACCTTTTTTTTATAGTTTAATAACCAACACATTAGGCACGGAGGGAGCTGCTCTGGGAGGCGCATCTTTTATGGCTGACCATAAGAAGTTTTATAACTATGTCATAAGCAACGGTATAGCAACGGTGTTTTCTTTTTTTTTTTGTCTTATTTTGGTTTTATTGATTAAGTCAAGATTTTCAAAATGCCACACAATGAATATGGCTGGCTGGCGGGGCTCCTGCGCTAATAACCCATTTTAATTGGCCATCAAGCTGGCCCACAAACTTGCCTAGAATTCTCTTTATAGTATATAGTATGTAGTATATTTATGTGCCGGCTCATATCTTTTTAACACACACACATACACACGCACATGGGTACAGGTCCATGGGGCCATAAATTTTCTATCGGCATTGCCATTGTGTGGCCCTCTGTCGATAATATCGAGCATGGAATTTATCTTGACCAGGTTGGGGGGCAACATCAGAGCAACAATGATTTGTAGAATTTCACGGCTGTTGTCTATGTCGCTCTGTGTGTGTCTCTCTCTCTTTGATATATCACAATGCTTAATATATGGACTTGTTTTAGAGTTGGACATAAATCAGGCACCATATCAGTATCAGCCGCATGCTGCTTAGAAAGAAACGCTTTGTGCGTAACTCTACAGCTTTACAGCTTTAGATCAAACACATGTCATTGATAGGCGTAGTTGGTCATGGAAGGGAGAAGTTTCGGGAAATACCAAAATAAATCGATACATCGATGTTTTTTAGTTAAAAGCAAGAAAACATCGATGTTTTTTCCAAGTCGTACACGATACGATTGTTTATATAACATGCTTGGCTATCGAAAAATGCAAACATTTCGATTCGTTGCACAACCATTCAAACCTTTTTGCAACGACCCAATACACGATGCAATCGATTGTACAATCTGATCGATTACACTCGTTTACGAATTTTAAGGTCATCGAGTGCACCTTGAGAATGAAAAAAATTTTACATTAATTTTAGGTCGAGAAACACGAAAATGACATTCATTGTTTTTCTTAAGAACGGTTTGGAGTTTTTTTTGAAAAACATTTTTATGGGTACTTTTTGCAGTTATTCGTCAATTTTTGTATCGACATGAGACAAAGATCGAAAGGTATGAATGTGCTCTTTAGGGTGATATACGATATGTCCAGATTAAGAAACATTATTAAAGTTATAAGCAACCAAAGTCAAAAAAGTGTAATTTTCGACCTTTTTTTCAAAATTATTCATTTTTGGTTTGCTTTTTACTAACAAACATTTTTTTCTAAATTTTCTACATTTTTTTTAATTTTCTATATTTTTTTTAAGCTTTGAGCTGAAAGATAATTATTTAACAATCATTTCGAGCCTAAGATCTTCAAAATCGGGTTAGAATTGTAAATGTTATGGAACCATATACGAAAAATGCGCAAGTGACAATTTTCACTCAATCACACTTTTTTCGAAAAAAATTGTTCACTCAAAGTTTTTCGTTTGGGTTCAGTTAAGTCTTCACGAATTTGCATCCAGCAGTAGTCGCCCATCATGCCTTTGTCCCAAAAACCCTCATATCGCTTTTCAATAGCTGAAAGATCCTAGTGGATCCTTTCGCCTTGCTCGTCGCTCTTAAATGATTGTGTAGAAAATGCATTTTCAGTGAGTTGAACAACGCATCGTGCATGCCTTAAGCTAGGTGTTACAAAAAATCTAGTATCCAAAGTACATAGTATCATAAAAATTTTTTTCGGCAAATTTCTGGGTTTATTTTTCTGACTTCATATTCGCTCTCAGAGACCTCAAAAACCTCCAAATGAAATTACACCGTAAAAAATTATTGTCTCAAAGGCTTAATGCAAATGCTAATGACGTCGAAGCGATATATTTCGTAACTTCGAATAGCCATAACTTTGCGAAAAAAAACGTAATTGATCTCTTGAACTCTTAAATTAAAGGGTAAGAGAGGTACTAAATGATGTAACTAGAGAGACAGACCACAACAATTTTTGCACACTGTGCATAACCTGAAAATTAGGCAAAAACGCCGTTTTTCGTGTACATAACCTCAAATATCTCAATTTTGACCCCGAATTCGGATTCTACCCAGCAAATTACTTCGGAAATGACCCTTAGCTTTCCAACAACTGACAAAACCCCGGTATTTGTAGACCTATGTAATTTATGTAAAAGCTAATGAAAGCTGATTACAGAAATAATTCTGAGATTTTGTTAATTTTTTTGACAGCTACAGTTTTTAAGATCCCTTCGAGTAACAATAAAAAAACTTATACAAATATTTAAACAATTTCCGATTGAATTTTCGGGATTTTGGAGTAATCCAGCTAGTTTATCATAGTCTTTTAGTCGTCAGCCTTAAAGGGATTGATCTTCTATGCTTTCTCTATGATTTTCTTTAATAATGTAATATTTTGCGATTTCATCCTAAATTTCGAAATACAAATTTTTAATTTTTATACCCTGTACCGTATGGTACAAAGCGTATATTGTGTTTGTGCAAGCCGAAAATGTATGTAACATACAGAAGGAGACGTCGGAGATCCCCCAAAGTTACCTAAAGTATGATCAGGGTGACAAGAGAAGTCGATATACCCATGTCCGTCTGTCCGTCTGGCCGTCTGTCCGTATGAACGCCTAGATCTCAGAAATGGTAAGAGCTAGAGCGACCACGTTTTCAGATTAGATGCGTAATTATGTCAGGAGAGACAAGTTCATTTTATTTTTTCGATATCGGGATTATATGTATTACATAGCTCCCATTGGGGTGTTTCAAAGGACCTCGAAAAAAAACACAAGTTATAGATGGATAATTCGTGTGTTTTTGAAGTTATCGTAACCAAATTAGGCACTCGGAAGTTTTTTAGAGTACCCAAGCATTGTACCAAATTTGATCAAAATCGGTTCACTATATCATATAGTCCCCATAGGACCGATCGGTCAACAATTTTTTTTCTGTACCAAATTTTTTGTATAAAATATCCTCATGTACATCATAGTCCTTTATATCTTTGCGGGGCTAATGCGGGCTTAGGGTGGATTTGTCTCAGTGGCTTCCTTTATATTTATCTATGGAAGTTGTTTTTTAAACTGTGGGTCCCAAACAATCTTAGTTTGACATCCAGGTGATCTAGATTTGTACATTAGCTACCTGACCTAATAGCGCAGGGCATTAGACCAGCTAATCAGCATAGAACACGAAGCCCCTTTAGCACCCTGACCATTCCTACTTTCCCCAATTCGCCCATGTCGAAAACTAAAAGTTCTCACATTTTGGCAGCTGCACGCGCTTGAAATGCAACCTCTTAAAAGGCACGGAGGCCATAAATATTAAATTAAGTATTCAAATTCACAGGCTTATGCGAATCAACTTTAGAGCATAATAATGGTTGGCAATAAAACGTATGGCAACTGAAATCGCACAAACTGGTAGTTGGATAAGCTTTTAAACCTTTTAAACTTCAATCAAAAGTTTCTCAGGATGACCATAAGCCACAACAACAATAACAACAGCAACAACAATAATAACAATAATAATATTGTAATTTTGTGCAGAAGAATGCGTAAAGCTGAGAGCTCAGCTTCACGGGTTTGGCAACTCTCTTTTCAACTGAGGAGTACCTTTCCAATCCCAGGGATCAGAGCTGTGCGCAGACAGCTGCAAAAGATGCCAACACGTAAACATTATCACATGTGTGTTGGAACACAGGCCTAAAGCAAAAGCTACTTCAGTGCCAAAATTGCACAAATCCCAAGAACAACAACAACACCAACAACAACAACATCATTTATGGCTATGCGAAACACCGAAAAATTCTTTGATGAAAGTCTTCTCGAGACGGCGGCGGCGGCGTATACAAATTGGCTTGCCATTAGTCTCGAAAACTTAAACGTTTTAGTGGCTACGCTTAAGCGTTGAGCTCATTTTTCACTTGGCCACAGTTTTTCAGTGGATTATAATCCATTAAAAAAAAAATATCAGGAAAGACAACTACAAAGGCGTTGAGTTCCCACAATTCACGGCAAACGAATTTTTTATTGTCTTTGAATTATGATTCCTTTGAAAAGTGTCGAAGCAGTAGAGTCGTTGCTGAAGCGTTTATTTGGAAACAATTCGATTAGAATTGACTTCTGTCGAGTGGTTGGTAGAAATACTTTCACGTAATGCACCACATACTAGCATAGATAGATATAGATACGTTTACAACAATAACAATCATAATTGTTTGGCATTGTCTACCGTAAAAGGGCACAACCGTGCCCAATTGTTGCAGCGACAATGAATCCATGAGTTTACTTAACTCACAATTCATGCGATTCCACAAGTGGCTTTTGTTTGGGATTACAGCGTTTAGATCATCCATCCATTGTTATATCCAAAAAATGAAAAACGTTTGGTCATTTTGCAGCCTAAGAGCGCATCCAGATTGCCTCAGTTTTTCACTTTTTCTTCTTTTTGTAGTTCCATGGCAGACAGGCAGGCAGACAGGCTACTCCATGGTACATCATGAACATCTGTAAAAGATCTATTGTTTATGTGTGTGCCTTGCACTTGATTTTTACAAATTAATTGTTGTGCATTGGTAGGGTGAGCTACTGTGAGGTAAAATTAGTGTTAAATATGTTACTTTTTCTTTTATTTTAGACCGTGCTTAATTTGGAGAAATGGCAGGATCATGATAAGTTGCCTTTCTTTAACGCAATTAGTGAACAAAACACAAATAATTTCGAATTACAAATTTTATTTGAGCAATGGATAATGGAAAAGAATACGTTTTGCGCACTTTGGAACTCAAAACTGCTGACGTATGCAAGCAAGAAAACTGAAGGGGAGAGATGTTATCGTTAATGCTCTAAGATCCATCCATTGGACTTTATTCCACAGACTTTTCTTTAGCACAGAAAGAGCGGCATCTGTTTTTTCGATTCCAAAAATGCATGTCTAATACAAAAACTGTTTTAAAGACAAGTGATAAATGCAGGTGCGGATCCAGGATTTTTGTTGCTCTGGGCTTATATCTGCATAACGAAATTTATACTTGGAAACACACTTAGCTTATATAGGACTTTTTTACTAAGCTGCTTATCTCCTTTCTCCTTCTGCTGTCTCATTGAAACTAAGCTAAGACCGGTACCAAAAACAAAAAAAAATTGTTTTCTCCTTGCGCATCTCATCCATTATCAGCCAAAAAAATATTGTTCTAAAAACTAATCCTTTCAATCACTCAATCGAAAACTTGCAATAAAGTTATGTCCAATTTGTCACTCGCCTTTTCATATCTATAAGTCATCCTTTTATCAAAATCCAACATATAAGAGCTACCACTCGCTCCATAACAAAAACAAACTAAAAACGCAACATTAACAAACCCAGAAATGAAATGAAATCAAATGATGTGTATAAAAATGAAAATAATATAAAGGTAAACAACTACAAGAACAACGCTTTAAATGCTCCATACAAAAAAAAATACAAAAACCAAGGAAAAAAAAACCAAGAAAAATGTACAAAACTCGAAACAAAACCATACAATAAAAATAAAAATCAAGAAAAATAACTACAAAAGCGCAAAGTATCTGTAGCTTGTCGTGTTGCTGTCGATGATGTTTTTTTTTTTTTTTTTTTTTCATCTGTTTCTTTTTACCTCGATCTTGGTGAGGGTGCTGGCATAAAAACCCAAGCAAGTTAGAGCGCTAGGGGAGCGGCAGCGGGAATGGGAACGGTTAGCCATGGAAACGGCAACAAGCAACATACACAAGACTCTTAACCTTTGACGCCCGAACAATGAAGTGGTTAAAAGCAAGACATTAACACACAGACTTACAGGCAGCAACAACGACAACAACCACAACACCACCAACAACAACAACAACAACAATAGAGACAACTCCGGCTGGGTCTTGGTGTTGGCGGCTCCGGCCACTTGAGTAGAATGACAGAAATTAGTGAAATTTATTATTGATATCCACTTAAATTTATAGAGCAGCGAACAAAGGCGCTGCTTAAAACTCGAACTCAAACTCCAAGCATAAGTATCTTGACTATATTACGAGGGCAGTTTGAGAGCAGATATTTATTTGTCAAATACTACTTTATTGCAGAGTTCCCTTTTAGCTCCAATAGATTACCGTAAACACTTTTATGATTTCACTTCATCTTACAAAATATGCTCTAAACCAAGAAGGCTAAAAGTTTTAATATGTCTTCCCTTAACCAGTAGGGAATATACATCTAGCAAAGTCGGGTCAGCACAGTTAAGAGGATATCACAATTCCTACCCCATAGAACCCCTAGACATGTCGCTGCAGGTGACAGGGAAAAGGTCTCTGAAGGAGCTTCTCATCCTTTTATGGGATTGCAGTTGACCAGTTTATACAACGGTGTATAACCTGAGGTTGTGATATGAGGTGGAGTACCTAGAGTAACAGTAGCATTCAGTCATACATCGTAGGATCTTATATTGCAAGCTCTGGTCGACTAGATCGAGCATCCACTCCCTAGATCTGTATGCCGATACCTTACTTCAGCGTTAGTCCCTCTTACTCTTTTATGGGATAGAAGTAGTCAATCTGGTGACGTAGAAAATATCTTCATTGTAACGACTAGTGTGCCTGTTCCTTTTTGTTCAACGGTCTACGACGTCTGGTCGCTACATAAGATGGAGTACCTAAAGTACCAATCGCATCCATTAAATCGAGCATCCAATCCCCAGATCTGTATGCATTGTGCAACTCAAGGGGATTTTTATATAATTGAAGATATTTTTTCTGACATGTAAAAACCAAATGTGATACCATTGGATCCTTCCAACGGATGTACATTCTACCCCTTCGATGGGTTTCCACAACAACCGCATTGTACACCTTTGCAGCTGGCTTAGAAGCTCCATCGAATGCAGTTGTCGTGGTCGAAGATCTCAAACAGAACTTTTCTCTCAAACACAGCAAGTTTATTTGCATCAGACCGAATCATCATCATCATCATAAGCGTCTTGTACAGTATTAACTTCGTTTAGCGAGGGTGGTCAATTGCCTACTGTCACCAAAGGAACATCCATTGGCAGTAGCGTCTCCCCTCAACTTAAAGAAAAGTCTGGATTTCATTTACCACCATACCCATTCTGGCAGTTTATTTTCAACAGGCTCTGGTAACATCTCTTGGTGCGGCCAATCATTCCAATATTACTATTTCATCCAAATTATAGTATTTTTCAAGGTCTCTACAATAGCCATTTGTTTCGATAAATTGAATAGAACATAGAACGTACAAACATTTTCTTTCCCTTCCAAAAATGATCACTAAATTCAATCTAAGACTCTTTGAGCCATTACTTCAGATTTGGAAACAAACTGTAGAGACAGGGTCGTAAATGTGGAAAATAGATGATTGGGTTAGCCGGTCGTAGCCGATCCCCTTTTGCAACTGCAAGTATGCTCCTATGTATTAACAAGATCGGGGCCTTAAAGATGGAGGTTCAGTAGGGACTGGCGCTTAGCTAACTTTGTACATGTATTTCAGTTAAATTATTTTTATAGGAGGGGCCTGATATACAATCAGGGTTACCCTTGAGCTCGGCGGTGCTGGACACGGAAGATGAATCCCTTTTCGTCAGTGCCCTCAAAATAGGATATTTTTTAGTGGACTATTTTTTCAAGACTAGAATAAAGTGCAGAGTGCTAAATCTGGAGAATACACATAATGCGGTAATGCCATCACGTTCATCCCAAAAACCCCTATGCTATCTTAAATGATGAACTTTCAGCTCCAAAAAATTCTAGGCATTTGTCCCTTCGTTGGTCTACTTTCTTATTACGAAATGGTGGAAAAATTTTTTAGGAATAGGGCTAAACATCGACGTGGTCGCGCGGATACACCTATGTTTGAGTGCAGTGGCGGATTCACGGGGGGTTTTCAAGTTCGGACCCCCTCCCCCCAAAAGTTGGAAAAATGGGTTAAAAGTCTTTTACGAGAAGAAGAACCTCCGTCAAGACCAAATCCTAGATCCGCACCTGCTCAAGTGTGAAGAGTCGCGCATAGTTTTTCTTGCGCACATATATTAATATAAAGTATGATGTACCCAATCAGTTACTTTCGGATTCAATTTTGTTTTCCTTTTCCGATCGTCTTATAACAATCCATGAATATTATTGGGAATTTCTGGAGTAACGACCTCTTTTTAGGCGAGCTGAACTTTGGGCGTCACTTCTGCCGGTTACAATTTCTTAATTATTAAAATTGATGGTGCAGAGTCCTTAGAATATGTACCAAATCTTCTAATGGTTTCTTAATGCTAAATCGATGCACGGAATTTCGTTTATTTAGAAATTATCGAGGTTATCTGCTTTCAATGGCTGTCAAACATAATCGGAGGGACACATTTTGTTAGAATGTCTATTAACCTATGACAGTCGACAGGAGCAGTGTTGTATTTAAAGTTACTCTTCAAGCCCCCCTCGCTTTTAAAGGTGTATCTTTGTGCGCTAGTGACGGTTCCAGGCGTCGATGGCGTCGTCGCTGGCGTCGACATAGCGTCGTCATTGACTGCAGCAACTGCAGCAGCTGGTTTGCTGCATACAGCTGAAAAATATTGATGGTCAGTTTTTTTTAGTTGCTGTCGTAACCTAGTATTGGTGGCGTTGTTGGTGTTGTGGCTGTTGCTTCTGCTGACGATCTAATGTATCTGATAAACAGGTTCGTAGTGCAACGAAGGTGTCGCTGCGGCTGCTGACGCTGTCCTATAAATTATTACCAGGTTCTTCTACCGCTTTACGAAACAATAAAATGCACACCAGGCAGCAGCACTAATAGCCACGATAGTTACCGCTGCGATGCGCTTTCTAACTTGATTTCTGTTTAAATACACTTTATCTAGTGTTTTGGGTTTGTTGAGATGTTTGAGACGCTTTACTCTACAGCTTGAGTTATATAGAGAATTGTATAAAAAACTTATGCTCAGAATTCCAAAAACAAACATTTTTTTGGCAGTGAGGTGTACTGATTGCAGGTGAATATGGAGTTATTGGCCAAAAATTGGTATCCAATCTTAGAAAAACAAAATATTTGCTTTGAAAAAGAATAAACGTACTACATCCCTGATGAGGATTCTGACCGCATCCTATATCGGGTGCTGTTGCGCAACTCTTTGAAACAGGCTTTAGGTGAATCTTGAAGAGCTAACGAGCAGGATTATAGATCACTCGTAGAGTATATAATCTTCGGCATTCCAAAGCGAATCTCCTAGAATATTTTTATTGTAATGGGTCCAGCACTCGGCTGGCTAGCTGATCATGGTTGACACACCAAGCCACCCAGTTGCCATCGAATGAAAAAACACCCGCAGCATCATCTAGAGAAAAAGAAAGGTTGGAATAAGAAAAAAAAAATATAATGCGGCGTATTGTTTAATTGCCAGCGCGCGTCTTCTTGGGTTATCATCGATTTTATTATTGAACAGAAAAAGTATCGGGGAAGAGGTAAGATGAAAAAGAAGTAAAAGAGTTTCAGTTCCGAGAAATGTACAACTCAAATGTTGGCGCACACAATAGAGTTATTTAGAGGCATGGTATGGTTATGGTTATTGATTTGAAATACATTTAAGTATAATATGAAATTATTCGTTAAAATAACATGGATTGTGGGTTTGTCTGACTGGCTGCCTACTTCAGCTGACAACTGAAACTGGCAGATACTTGTGCGCTGAGTTGAACCACAAAAGGCCGCCAAGTACTTGGACTTAAGCCAAAGCCATACCAAGGTAAAGTAAGGTAAAAAGCATAGTAATAAGTGAAGTGGAGTGTTATGGGTGAGTCAGTTTGAAAGACCCTTGTGCTCGTGCCCTGTTTCAAATGTGAGTGAGTGAAAATGTGAACCTTTAATTAAACGGTGGCCTAAAATATGCAAACGAGCCGAACGAGCGTGTTTCAAGCCAAGTTGCAGCACGCGGCCAACGCCAAGTCATAACTCATTTCAACTGTAAGCCCCTCGTCCATATGTGAGCGTGTGTGTGCGCGAGTATGTGTGTGTATCTGAAGGGTAGCAACTAATGCCACAACGCGCATGCGCAACAGCGAAAGCCAAAACCAAGATCAAGACCAAGACCCAGACCCCAGACCAGGGCCACTTTGCATACAGCCGGCTGGGCTGAGCCTGAGCCTGAGCCCGCCACTAAACGGCGCACGCCCCACTTTCAACGCATGCCGCCAACTCGTCGACGTCGACGTCTTTGCGTCCTTCAGGCATTTTTGTTGTTGCTTTTTTTCGGCAGTCAGTGGTGGGAGTGACCAGGGACTTTTGGTACGCTACCGAAAAAAACTGTAGCGCAACAGATTGCTCTCCCATTTGCATGTGTTGCCAGCACATTTTGATTATGGCCAGGCTAAAACCAAACCCAAAAAAAAAAAAAAACTCATTTAAAATCGATTTATGCAAGAATTAAAATTCAGTTACTGCTATGCAGACTCTCAACGCTCCACAGCTAGCGGCTGCGCACGTCCATCAAAAAAATGTGGACGATTTGGGATGTCTCATTGGGGAAGACGAAGCTTATATACACTACGGGCAGGATCTGCTTCTTTGGTTTAGTTTGTAAAAATGTATTCCAAGCTGATTTTCTATAGCATTCTCTTTAATTTATTCTGAGCAAAAGCAAACATCGAATTCTTTGGACTTGTATTTCGACATTGAAATAAACAGATCCAATGATGTTGAATCCTTTTTTAAAGTGATGTTTTTTAAAGATCCTGTAGATCTTATAACATAGCCCAAATTTTTAAGATCTACTAGTTATTTTCAATTTCCAACAAAATAGTTTTTCTTACCATAACGTCTAACCAACTCCTTTTGATTACCATTCGGATTCTGATATCTTAAAATTACTGCACTGAAAAATATCAAGCAATAGAGCACCTCGAATCGAAATTTCCATCAGGGATAATGTTTTTGCAGAATATATTTTTTCTAGGAATTAAGAATTTAAGATGTTTGTATTGTTGCTACAACGGAAGCCTGATTTTTTGCAATAATGATGTCTAAGTCTTTATTCGTTCAAGTTGTCAAGAGAATCTAAGGAAGTTTCTTGCCAGAGTCTCTATATGGTCCTCTACAGATTTCACATAGAAGACGCGTTTTTTTCGGAATTTTACAACAAAAAAGTTTTTCATACCCAAGCTAACTATCAAGTTGGATTTCGATTCTAAGATCAGTTAGCTCTTGTAATATCAACAGTAGACGCTCAGAAATAAGGTATTGACCAATTTGATTCGGAATCCGGAAAATGCATTGTGACGCTCCTCTTTTTATCAAAGTGGGATTTTTTCTTAAGATGTACCAATAATTCCTTTAAGAACTAAAGAGATTTATGTCGAATCAATAATAGAATATGCGGTTTTCGGAATCTGAAACTTATTTAATATCAAAATTTCGGCATTTTAAAGACACAGTTTTTCTTAGAAAAAATAACTATCGAACTTTTCTCGTGGAAGCGTTGATGAATACATTTTTTAAAGGTTTTTCATGGAACTTAAGATGAATCCGTCTGCGAACTTTAAGAGCACAGCTGAATATGGCAATCTATAGGAAAGTGATTAACCTTCAATTTGGCGACTATATTTGAAATAATAAAGATCATACTAATTCCGAAAAAGCTCGATGACTAAAAAAGTACGTATACGTAATTTCAATGAGTTAACTCCGAAATCGGACAAATTGCTTACCACTGATAATGTCATTTTATGCGCGACTAATAAGCCTTTAATTTAGAGATGATAACTATTTGAAATAATAAAGGTCCAAATGATACCGAAAATGTTCGATATCTTAAAAGTCCGTACATAAAATTTCAATGAATTAACTCCGTAAACGGCCAACTATGTCACCCCTGATTACGCCTATCTGTGCAAATCTGATTAGCCTTTAATCGCCTTGGTGGCGATATTTTAATTATTTAAGGTCCTGGTGAATCCGAAAAAAGTACAATATCAAGAAAAAGTACGTGTGCAAATTTTTTCAATAAAGTTATTAACTCCAATAACGGACTTCTAGCTTATCCTAGATGATGGCATTTTATAAAAAACTGATTGATCTTTAATTTGGTGGTAATATTTCTATTAACTAAGGTCCTAATAGTTCCGATAAAAGATAGATATCCAAAAAATTCAGCATACAAAATTTCAATGAGTTAACTCCGAAAATGTTTATCACCCCTGATTCAGCTATTTTGTGAAAAACTCATGTCATAGTATTTTCAAATTTCAAGAAGTCTACTCCGAAAACGGACACCGAAAGGGTGAATCAGCAGATACTTACTTGATAGGTATTGCTCATGGTACTCAGCATAAATACACGACTTCCAAAACTAATATACTCTCCTACTAAAGCGTATTGAAAGCTCATCTTCCAAAAAAAAAAATAAGATGCAAAAAATTTACAGTAGACTGTGTATCTCTGGCTCTGTTTTTTGGATTGGCGTTGTAGTCCCGGCCAAGTTAAGAAATTAGTAAAACTCATTTTGCATTTTAGCCTCCGGGCTTAAACTTAATTCGGAAGCACAGCAGGAGGTTCTAAGTAAATAAATGCGTTGCCTTGTTTCTGTCCGTGTGCGCGCCTTTAATTTGCATTTTATTGCGTTGGAGCTGTTTTGGCTGCACTGCATCAGCCAGAGGCTATTGGCTTGTAGTCTCAACTGATCTGCAGCTACAGCCAATTAAGCGTATATTTGCCACGCTTTATAGCAGAGGCCTTGGATTTTTGCTCCACTTCTTTGTGGGATTTGAAATGATTAAATGCGTATGCATTCATGTCCAGACAACGTTTTATATTAATTTGTGTATTATTTTTTAAGCAGTTCTTGTCTACCATGGCTACGATTCCATGTCCAACGTTTTGCTGAGAAATTGAAAGTGAATGGTTTTGGCGCTCTTTTGGAAATGGGCGGAAATGAGTTGTCAATAGAATAAGTAATAATAAGACACCATGGGGGGGTTTTCATTTAAGAAGCTTTAAGTTCTATGCCATATCCGGCATACGAGCGGAGGAGGTTTCGTCAGGAATGAAAGCAAAGCGTGAAATGAAGCAAGATTAAAGCAAATATGGTAGGTGAGCTATAGTTTCGAGCCATACCAAAAATTTTGTATGAATGATATAAGGATTGGAATTAAGTTTTTTTTTTTACACTGAGAAAAATTGTTGTTCGGAACTAATGAACAATCGTTTCCAAACATTTTAACACTTTTCCAAAGTGTTTAACGTTCTTCAGTGTGAGATCACAGTTCAAGGTCGAATGCAATTCTTTGCCAAATTTTTACTGTTAGACCGTCATTTAAAGCACCAAATTCTCCTTCAACATGAGTTGGTAAAATTTCGTATCCCTGGCTCTTAAGGTTTCCGAGATAGTATATGTGTTCATAGAGACAGACGGACAGGGCTCAAGCGAATTTCGCAGTACGGCATAAACAGCTTATGGACTGCCGCACTTTCTTCTGGTTGTTAAATACATTTAAAAAAACTTCCATAGTCTTAACCCAAGGGGCCCAGTAATTGTTTTCCTACCCTTACTGGTTGCTTCATATGGCCAATATCAAAAGATCCCTTAAAAGTAGCCCCTAAGCCGATTCTTAGTCTTCAAACTTAGTTAAAAAGCTTACATGAAAACATTTTTTTTTGAATACAACCGCTTTACCAACTTTATGTCCCATTTTTATTAATTCTCAGCGATTGCGAAATTGAAATGCATTTCTTTCTCACGTAGTCGGTTCGCTGTCATTAGCTCAATCAGAGAAACGTTAAATCGCGCGCATCAATTTGGCCATTTAGACAACAACAACAATAACTACTTGGCCACTTGGAGCATTTGGTAAGAGAGCCGATTTGATAGCATACGAAGACACAATCAGGGATGTGCCAGAAAACGCTTTTCAACAATTTTCAGTGCAATGTCTATTTTTTATTTATAATCGTCTATCGAAATCCCTACGAGGATCATTTCATGAGAGAGTAAGAAAGAGGATCTTCTTCTACCAAATATTCGCTTATGAAATATTGCAACTATTCGAATTATAGTCCTTAAACATTTTTTAAAAAATTTATCTTACAAGTTTTTAAATGATTTATTAGTTGACGTATTTAAAGTAAAAATACTTCCAAAAGCTTTGTATGATCATGGAAAAGGTGTAAACGCGAAAAAAAACCATTTTGACCAAGATTTAGTTAAAGTTAGAGGTATTTCTGATTTTTTATGGGTTTTCCCACTTTTGTATAAGGTATGACTTTTTTATTGACTTTTATCGGAATTTTTTCAAAGGAAACTAATATTTTTTTCGAAAATTCATTTCTCTGCATTTTGTGAAAAAAATATGTACTTAACAAATTTTGAATAAAAAATTTAGATAATTGGAATCTTGAAATACTAAGGGGGTTGGAGTCATCTGACCTAGATTAAAACTAAATAAAAACAGTCTAAAAATCATCATTAATCGTACTTTAACTTTTTTAACCAAAACTATAAAATATTCTAAATATTTCTTTGAAAAAATTTTATAAAAAAAATCCCCTTTTTCTCGAAAGTTGGATATCAAAATCATAGAGCACTTTTGAACAAAAATTTAAGGTAACTCAAATCTGTAAAAGCTGCAAATTGATAAAAGTAGTCTTAAAGCCCAAAAAAAAAAATCGTACCTATACCATTTTTACCCTAATGATGTATTATTCGGAAGCAAAGGGAGAAACACATATTTTGTTTAACAAAAATAGTTGAGGTTTCGAACGACTGAATAATTAATTGTTGATCTATCAAACTACTAGCAAATAATTATGTTTCTGAAATCTATAAATTGCTAAAGTTTTGGAAACCTCGTTTGGACACTCAACTATTTTTGTTAAAAAACATAAGTAAGGTTCTTGGAGGCCTTTTGCATTTTCAAGGAATTAAATAACTTAAATAAATTTTGAACTGTTGGCTTGATCATCATGAAATTTCGTGACTTTTATCCTTAATATATTTTTAATCTATCCGAATACTTTTTTTTTACCTTATATGTATGGCTTAAACCTTATTAAGGCCTTAAAAATGCAAAACGCCTCCAGGGACCTTACCGGTCTTCCTAGGGTTAAGCTAGACTAAGTTCAGTTAAAAAAAATATTCTGAAATCCTACTTTTACTTTTTTTTACTATAACTACAAATTATTTTAGAAATTGGTCGAAAGATATTATGTTTTGATCAAAAATTATTTCCCGAAAAGAAAAAAAAATTTTTTGAAACATTTTATTCAAGCTTTAAAACAGAAATATAGATTATGGAAGCTGGTGAGTTCCCAAAAGTTTTTAAGTCCTCACTAGATAGAATAAATTTAATCACAGAAAAAAAATTACATACAAATTTTACATTTATTTTTTTTTACCATAATTGCCAAACATTATGGAATTTGGACACTTTTTATTTTAAAAAAAAAAGCTGAGGATCCCACACCATTGGTTTGCTTTAATTTTTCGAAAATTTAGTTTTTGAAAAAACAACACAATTTTGAATAAAAAAAATTTAGATAATTATAATAAAATCTTCTAATGCCCAAAGATTCCAAATCTTGAAGCCTCCAACATAGAACAAATTTAAATTAATATAATAATAACAGTGAAAAATCGCTAAAAATTTTAATTTTTTTACTATTATTATGTTTAACTTTTTAATTTTGTAAAAGATTTTTTTTTTTGAAAAGCCGAAAGGATTTTACTTGTCAGAATGAAAGACGAGATGTTGGCTAAATTTTTTCGACTGCTAAGCTTTAACGAAAAAATTAACTTTTTTGGAGATTTTCCAAAGATATTACTTTTTTTACGAATACTTATAGTTTAACTACCGAAGTGTTACCAATACAAAAAATATGGGACTGCAGAAGTTTCCTTCACGAGTTTCAAAATGAATTTCAGGTCAAAAATTGCCGAGAGATTTCAAGCACAGACCCATCTAAAAAAAAACACCGCATGTGCTGTGTTTCATTCCAAAAAAGCAACGAACCACAACGAAATATTTTGCCATCACTCAGAGATCGACCGTGTTGCGTGTCCATGAGACGCCGCCGCCGCCGCTGCCGCGTCATTCATTCATTCGCTCGCTCCGTCACTTGCGCATTCAGTCAGTCAGTTTGCTGGCCAGTCAATAATTCGGCAGTTGGCAGAAAGACTTCTCTACTCTACTACTTCTTCCTGCCGTTGTACCCCAAACAACAAAATTGCAACAATTTGCCATTTGTTGTTGTTTTTGTTGCATTACAATCTTTCCTCTGTTTGTTGCAATTAATTGACAAACGAAGTCAAGCCAAATCGCAGCACATGCAAATTATATTGAACTGATTCCCACGACGTTTTCTGACCAGATGGTTGCTACGATTCCGATAGTCTTTCGTTTGTGCCCTGTCTGGATGTTGCTTCAATTTAAATCTTATTGAAGGCATGCAAATCATTCGTGGAATGTTAGGGTAAGGGTTTCTTTAACTGCAGCTCACTTGGTGTGAGCATATAATAATCACATTGTAGCAGGCAACAACAAAAAAAACGTGTCCAAATTGGCAGCACAAATTTTGTTTACAATTCCTTGGACTTGAAGCTGGCATCCAAATGGCGCCTGTTTAAGATTCTACACTGCGGCATACTTCAAAACACATTTTAATATTTCTTAAGCCATTGTAATTATGATTACTTTATTGTTTGTCACAAGCAAGGTTGGCTCCACAAAAAAAGAAAAAAAACAGCCGGCTCCTATTACAAAATGCTATAAAACCAAGCGCAAGTAAATATGTCAATTTTATATTGAACCTTTGTAAACGATAAGCCATCTACGTCACAGCTACAAAAAACCTTAAGACACAGTGTAAAAAGAGATCTGAGATCTTTGTAGATTTCCTCAGACTAATTGTCATGCCTGTGCGTGCCATAGCAGTACGAGTTTTTTTCAGCTGAAAAACTGGGCCTAATCTTGACGTAGCATTAACAATAAGTGTGTGTGCAGCGGGATTAGTTGGTCCAATCAGCGGCAACGCCTGCGGCTAATGAACAACTGCCGCTGTTGCTGCCGCAGACACTTCCCAAGAACACAACGCCTCTGGTAATTACAAACAAAAAATTCATTTCAAACAAAGGCAGTGGCAATAGCTGCCTGGACACTAGCTTAAACAGGCGTTGTCGATCTTATCCAGCGCCTGCCACATAGATGTGTTATGACTTTTACTTTTCTTTGATTTCTATAAAGCGCTGCCGCCGCTACACAAATCAAAGAAGATTAATATTTTGAGTACTGCGATTATCGTTCCAAGATGACAAGAGCGCCCAAAAAAACAAAAAAAAAAAAAGAAGAAAAAGTTCCGACATAAAATCAAAATCAAATTAAAAGACAGCAATCAATAATTTGACACGACTTGGTTGGTTGGCTGGTTGGTAGTGGTTGCTCCAACGTTGTGGCACGTTGTCGTCATCAACGTCGTTTGTCGGCTATAGCGCAAAAGTGTCCCGTTGTTCCACCAAGAGACACAGACTCTTTGACTCGCTGTCTGTCCCACTGTATATTTGTACAACTTTGCGACATTTTGTTGGTGCCTCAAGATAAAGCCAAAGCTGAAGCAGCTGAAGCGAACTCGAGAGCGTTTGCGAACATCAGGCAGAGGCTGTCCGTATGTAGCTGGTATGTACAACATCAAGTTTTATCGCTGATCGTGATCATGTAATTCCAGCCCACGCATGGGCACACCGGTCACACACACAAACACATAGGTAGAAATACACACAGATACACACTCATACAGAAAGAGGCAGACCTATAGCGCTGTGCAGGAATCAAGTTTAGCATTCTTATTGCTGATCTGAATGCGCGCCTGTGACAGATGGTGTAGCTCCAAGGCATTCCCGTAAAGCACCAAGGCAAGACGACAACGCACAGTGTTCGAAATTGGCAATAATGCAACTATAAGTTAGTCTATGTGTTTATACAAAAATAAAAAGTAGTTGGTTATTATGCTTTCCTAGAACGCACGAAATACTCAATCGATTTATTTTTTAGTAGATCTGCTAAAAATATTTCAGTGTAATATGCCAGAATTCGTATTAAAACATTAAAAGAAAATAAAACACTCCCATAAACTGTCAAAATGTTTCGAAATTCGAGTATCGAAAAACTGTTTGCTGAACCATGTATAGCTGCCAAACCAACGCTCGGGCGGGACAGTGTGCCGGATCCTTTAATATTTTTGGTCCTTCGATCAATCGTAAATTCATTTTCAAATTTTGAAATGAATATAAAAATTTTTTTGTACTATCCCTGATCTATTTGCTACAATGTCTGCCAGGTCCAGTACCTTAAAAAAAGAGGAGCGGTACGATTTTATAAATGGTGACATAGAAAAATTCTATTTCAAAATAATTTTATAACACTACCCCTGATTTCTTTGCTAAAATTTGATTTACCTAAGGGGCTCTGGCGCCTGTTTCCTTCACATGGCAATCCAGGGCCTTTTATATTACTTTCGAGTCATCCCGAGAACTTGCTTTCATTTCTAAGAACTTGAGGATGTAACAGTCTTGTCTGCCCGACTTAACCCTCCGTTTGGCACATGGGTCCAGCCAGACCCTTTTCATTTTAAATTTTATTTTTAACACACTTCTAATTGAGCAATCATCTTGCAATTTTTTTACTTTTCCTAAAAAAGACTTAATGAATAAGACGAATACTATTGTCAATTCATCAAAATTATTAATTAATATACATAATCATCTTCAAAATAAACCGTAAAATGCATAAAAAAACAAAAAAAATTTACCAGTGTTTTAACCATTTTCTACCTGTTTTTTTTTTTACCTGTAGATCAAATTGAACATATGCGAAAGGCATTGAGTAAAAGAAGTAATGCAAAATTTATACCTGTGTGTGATATAAATGACCGTGAATGCACGTCCAAAATCAAAAATTCCCATACATTTGTATGGAAATATATAGGGGTCTGTCTGGACCCATGTGCCAAACCAAAGGTTATCGGAACATGTGCCAAACGGAGGGTTAAAAATACCCTTTTCCAACCAACTATACTAGTTTAAGCAGTTTGTAAAGAATCTTCTAAATGAAGGGTTTTTAACTTTGATAATTTTTAGCTGTTACTTTCGAAGTTCCCAAACCCCGATATTAACACAATTCACGGATGATCAATATAAAAGCAAGGTAAATTGCGACATAAAAAGATTTTTGTGTAATTGGTAAAAACCTGTTGCAGAGGACTGTGGGGGGCGGGGAGATACTCTACAAATAAATAATTGCAGGGGCCCGATACAAACCAGTGCCCAGTAACTGGCCTGGTACCCAGTATAGGTAAAAAATTGTTGCAGAGACTGTGGGGATGCGCAGATACTCCACAAACAAATAATTTTAGGGGCCCGTTTCAAACTCGTCCCCAGTAACTGGCCTGGTACCCAGTATACATATAACATATTCGTTACTTGGACTGAAGACCTCACTTTATCAATATTTTTCACGGAGATAGCGCACTCCACCAGGGATCACTACCTACACTACCTACTACAGTATGTGCACACGTACTACTAAATTAGAAGATACTTGCTTCTTCTTCTTCTCCCAAACCCTTGTTTACCTCTTTTCGGACTCGCTCATGCTCCTCCTGAGGTGTGGGTATGCGATCTCAGTATTCGTCTGTAGGCATTCCGATCCTGGATCATGTCATCGCTGAGACCCATTCGTAGCTGATGTTTTTGCATTTGAAAAAGGTGAGGTTTTTGGCACTTGTGTTTGGATATTCGTTAGTTATGGACTTTCCTTTTACACCGGCGGTTGTCTCCAGACCCGGTAACCAACCCGCATACACTGATCTTTGGAAGATTTTTAAGATGTTAAAAATGTGCCTCAGGCTCAGTGTGATGGTAAGTATCAAGCATCTGACTAGTTCTCTTTTTTATGGGCCTCTTACACCAGGTAGAGAATACCGTAGCCCTAAATTCTATTGCATAAAAAGCAAACTACAAATTTTTAGAAGATACTTGCTTAACGTCCAATAAATATTTAAGTGTAATAGATTTAAATTTTTTTTTCAATATTTCCACATTCCGCCCACTGTACGACCACTGCTTGCTAGTCTAGAGCTGAGCGGGAGGCGGCACTGGCAGAACTTTCTGTAAACTGGTACTTGAAATTTGAAATCATGTACCATTTGCCTTGAAGTTTACTTGCGATCACTTGAGCGCTGTCCCTGACAACAAAAAAAAAAAAGCGGCACAGGAAACGCGCATTTAAGAATCCCACAACAACAACAACGCATGGAAACCTTCAATGACTATCGAAACATAATGACATTAAAGGAAGCTTATGTCAATACGTATGCGCACAGTGAGTTCACCTTGGAATGTTTTTGCAGCTTTTGAAGCACACCGCCAGCTTGAATCCAAGCCAAAACTGCACATTTTGCAGGAATCCAAAACTTTAATGCCCACACTAAGCGACATAATTGCTACCGTGAGACTAAGCCAAAACCGTCAGTAAGCGATTCCACTCAGTTAATCCCAACTAAATGCGGTTTCTCTTTCGACATCATTACGCCAGCGGCCTGCCGCGCCTAATGCGTTCCAATCAAACACACACAAAACGAGCATATGACATGTTTGTGCATTATTAATCATGATAATATCTGTATAAATGCTGGAAAACTGGGTACCACTGCTGCTCCACACACCACTGTTGCAGCCAAATTGCAATTTAATGTAAAAATAAATTGCAGCGCCGGCGACTGGCCAGGCTGAGATTGACCAACCGGCAATCGGCAGCCGTGCAGGCAGCTCCCATGATTATTGGTCATTTACTTGCGCCGTTTAGCGCATTAAAATGTAAGCGGCAAAAAAAAAACTGCAGATCGCAGTGGATCTTCAGCGGAATAATTGACAGACGGCTTGAAACTGGGGGAGCATGTTCAAGAGGCAAGAAATGGTTAGGCTGGGCAGCGATTGGTGGACCAAGCGTAAATCATTGCAAGATTTTTGTCCTTGAGTCTAGGAAATCAACGCGTGACTTGTGCAAGTTTTGCATGTAAACTTAATACACTGAGCGGAAAATGGGCACCAGCTGATCATGAAGAAATGGAATTTGGGTCATCAAGAAGAATTATGACAAGCCAAATGTTTATACGAAAATTGGAAAGTAACCGATCTTAAATATTTCCAACTCATTGACAATTTGAGGTATGCGAATCTTAAAAGCTGCCAAATTCTTCTTCAATTTAGATATTTTCCAAGCAAACTTAAATTAAAAGTATAATTTTTAGATCTTCGAGAGGGAATTTCGTTTGTATATAGGTGTGGGAAGTTTGAAAAGTCGAAAAGGGTGGGATTTGTGTTACCTCACCAACAAAACTTACATTTTCTCCGCTTGCCTATTAAGGTACCACACCGGAAGAGCGAGCATGAACGCCACACAGATATGAAGACTCTCTGTTTGTGAGAGATAAAAATCTAAGTAGATTTATTCCTAGACTATGAAATCAACCCATTACCTTAAAAAGTTTTCCAAATCTTCTTTACAGTCTTTAAATGATTACAATTCATTGGGAAGCTTACTTTTGGTTTTTTAAAAGTTATTGGAAAAATAGTACTCGAAAAGCTTAAAACTTTAATGAGCTTTGTTCTAATTAAAAAGAAGCCAATAAAACGTGGTGGTGCCGATGAAGTTTTGAGCTATTCTAGATCTCTGTTACTACTCTTAATAATAGTCGCAAAGTTTCAGCTCCAAAAACCTTCGGAAGCCGTACACAGATGTTGAAACAAAACAGTATGACTAGTGCTAATAGGTTTACACTGTACTTTCTTGAAGCGATTCAGCTACCGTTTTTCTTTGGAAACGCTTTTGGCTGCTGACAACTGGGTTGCGATTGGATGCACCCTGTCCACACCCTTTACATCACATGGGTGAAGAAGTTGAATAACGAGGTGGATGAGCTCCCGATAAAGTTTTGAGTTATTCTAGAGCTAAAGCTTGATCTCTGTTACTACTCTTAATAAGAGTCGCAAAATTTTGGCTCCAAAAACATTCGGAAGCCGTACACAGATGTTGAAAAAAAACAGTATGATTATGCTAAAAGGCTCAGACTGTAAGTGCTTGAATCAATCAAACTGCCGTTTTTCTTCGGAAGCGCTTCGGGCTGCTGCGGACTGGGCCTTCAAAAAGGTCGCGGTTGGATGCAAACTGTTCTCACACTCTTCATCACATGGTTGAAGAAGTTGAATAGCTTGATATCTCGGTTTTTGTCTTAAACCTGGGTATCACACTTTGATGGAGTTTGTAACTTTTGAGTGCTTTGGAGTACAATAGTATGAACCCATCGACCCATCTGCCTGGCCCAAAGCTATTCTGATAAGAAACGATTTTCAATAGAATCTTCTTTGCGATAAAAATATGGTTGATGCCACTTTACTATGTTGGTACACAAAACAAAAAGGTTACCTCATAATACAAGTTGTGAAAGCTCGCTTTCAACACCAGATTTAGGATTTGGGAAAGGGCTCCTATCCTACCTTCAGAGAACTGAGTGTAGTTGTGTAAGTGTCCATATCTGCTGAATGATGGGTAAAAACATCCTCAAGCCGCTCTCATAATATCCGATTTTCCTTTAGATCTTCTTTGGGTTAATAAGAAGACATACGATATCAAAAAGAATGGTACTACTTATCGTAGTTGATATAGTAGGCACAGAGCTCAACTCATGAAATATCTATGCTCTGAAGTTACTACTTACATCAATGTAGGAAGTCTGATGTCACTTGACATAGTCAGTACAGTAGGCGAGGAGATCAACTCATGATAAAAAATATGGGATTACCAAACCCATCTAGGATTTGCTTTGCGATAATAAAAGACTCATACCACTTTACAACGTTGGTATGGAAGGCAAACAGATCAACTCATGATAAGAGTATTCAACTATGAATTTTCTTTGCGATAGATAGATCAAAGGACACCACTTAACATCGTTGGTATGATCGTCAAAGATATCAACTTCTGATTTAAGTTATGAAGTTACTAAACATAGTATTTTGAATTCCACTTTACCAAGTTTGTATAGTAGGCGAGGAGTTCAAATCATGATTCAAGCTACAAAGTCAGCAAATCCTTCTAGAATTTTCTTTGCGATAGATAGAAGTCTGATACCACTTTGCATAGTTGATGTGATACGCAATAAGATCAACTAATGATAAAAGTTTTGAAGTTAGTAAATCTATCTAGGATTTTATTTTCAATAAAAGGAAGACTGATATCATTTTACCTAGTTGGTAATCGACACATAATAGAAGCTATAAAGTTGCTAAACAAAATTACGTAAGAATGTGTAAGTTTTAACAATTCAGCTTAAACCAAGTTATGCAGGCGCATGGAAGTTTCCACATCTATCCCTGAAGTTCTTCATAACTTGATTTGCAAAATAAACTGGCATAATTTGTCAGAATTTTCGAGTATGTACGCGAAATACAACAACGTGCCGGAATCAGTGCCAATGTCAGGTCTAGCCGACGCCAGCTATAAATATGGACTTAGGAAATTATGGCGAAAATTACACAAAACAAAAAAAAAAGACAACTTGGCATTAAGAATAATTTGGAAATAACAAAATATTAAATTGCAAAAAAAAATAAGTTAAGGTAAATAATCAAACAAGAGATGGCTATAGCAACACACACACACACACGCATACAGCTATAAAAAACACCCACTCAAAAAATTATGCGCCAATAACCGGATTCTATGAGTGCAGCAGTATGTGTGAGCAAGTCGCTCAAGAGATCAGCTCACGAAACGTGTTTCATACGAGGCATGGTAGAATAAACAAGGTATGCTATTCCCGAAAAATTTTCGCAACTCAAACCTTATTTTAGTTTCGTTGATACTTTTCACGAGAAAGGTTGTTTCCGCGCATAGTTTTTCAGCATTTACCGTAATTTTGTGCAGCGGTAAAAAATAAGCCACTCTAGTTGCAACCAGCAGCACAAAAAAAAAATTTTTAATATGCTAGCCTACGCACAACAACAGCAATGGGGGTGGTTTCGCTCTCCCACTTTTTCGCTCAGACTAAAAATAAGGTTTCAGTGCAGTGAATAGCATACCTTGTTTATTCTACCATGCATACGAGGTGCAAACAACACACCTGAAGGCACACGCTCACACACATACTTAGACACGCACACACAGATACACGCTGAGAGCGCACCTCGATCGCGCTTGATCTTGCGCTCCTGAGCGCTTTGCGCCAACTCGTTGCTGTGTTTACACAAGAGCGCAGGCGCATTGGTATGCGTTAGAGAGCGCAAGAGAAGAGCGAGAGCAAGACAGTGAGAGCCAGCCAGTTTGGCCGGCTGAAAGCAACAAGTGAGCCGCTCAGGTCCGCGCGCAACACGCAGAGCAATGGACTTTTAGTTATTCCGTGATCTTTTACCAATATTGTGCGGCGCACACGCCACGACGGCTACTCCAAAGATCTAAACGGCTGCTTGGCCAGCATTTTGCTGCTTTTGTTTAATGTAACACAAAATTGTGGCGGAAGTACGACGACGTAGACAAAAACGGAAACGGAAGTGCGCAACCCTAGGCTGCCAGTGTTACGTGTTAGTGTTGTAAAACGCTATTTGACAGTGACAATTGGCATTTGTGCAACAGTTTAGGCGTTAAATATTTGCGGCTTAAACGACGCGTGTGCGCAAGCGTTAAGCTGCCCGCTAGATCAGCTAAGTTGATTGCGTCTGCAATTTGTTTGTGGAGCACATTTTGGCCAGTGTGTGTGTGTGTATCTGAGTGTGTTTGTTTGAACGTCAAATTCGATTTTTATGACTTTTGAAAGCGTGACTAAGCCGTGATTTATGATGGCGTGTGGTTTTTAATATTCATGTGGTTGCACACAAGTACACACTGCAGCCAGCACCACAGTGTTAAAGCTGCGTAGGTGCGCCAAACAATAAAAAAAAATATATATCCACAAATAAAAAGCATAAAAAAAACGAAATATATTGAAAAACCTTGCGATTGCGTCTTCGCTGGGTGTAGGCCGTAGGCTAAAAAGCAGCAAAGCAGATATCCTGCTGTGCGCAGCGCTTTATGGAAGACGCTATGCAGTTGAATGCTGCCAATAACAACAACAACAACGACAACAAAGACAGCAATATGCAGCAGCAGGAACACGCTACAACAACAACAACAACCGCAACAACAGCAGCCAACAAGGCAGCGGATAGCGCCAATAAGCCCCTGGAGCAGCAACAAACTAGCAACAACACTAATGCTGCAATAACCACAACAAAATCATCGACGCCACTTGCCAGCAATAACCACAAACAGCAACAACAACAACAACCACAACAAACAAGCAGCACAACTGCCAAGGAGCAGCTAAAAAGCAGCCACAAAAACGACAACCACACAACAGAGCAGCAGCAGCCACCACAGCTATCCAGCAGCAAAACCACAACGGCTTCCAGTAAATCCAGCAATGCAGCAATTGCTGCCGCCACCGCAGCTGCTGCCACCAATGATCTAGCCGCCGCTGCTGCTGTGGTGCTCTCACTACAAGGCACCATGGTCAGCAGCCTGCAGCAGGCCGCGCTGCTGCCGGCCAATTCAGCAGCTGCTGCTGCGTTGAATCTGCAAGCCTTGGAGTCCTATTTGGCGCTGCAGCGGCTCACCGGCAAGTCGGATGTGTTTCGTTATACCAATAACAATAATGGCAATGGTAATCACTCAAATGCTGCTGCAACAAGCAACAATACCGAAGCGGAAAGCGGCGCGCTGCCCAGCCTTATAGACATAGCCGGCATAGAGCTCAAGTCCTCTTCCTCCTCATCCTCTTCCAACAACTCTGCCAGTGCCAATAACAACAACAACAATGCAACCAACTCCGCTGCTGCCAATACATCCAACAGCAGCAACAGTGTTGGCTCCAAGTGCATACCACCGCTGCCCTCCATCAGCACGGTAACCGCTGCAGCGGCTGTGGCTGCAGCCGCTGCTGCAGCGGCCGCCAATAATCAGGCAGCGCTGGACTGTGCCACCGCAGCAGAGCTGGCGGCTGAGTGCGATTTGCCGCTGCTGGATGCTGAAGATGCTTTGTCCTTTGAAGCTGCTGATTTGGATAGCAGCTATGGCAGTTTTATATTCAATGCCACGGGCGTGAGTGCCTTTGGCGCAGCAGAGACGCCACATGCTGACACATCCGTGCATACGCTGCAAGCCACCATGTATCAGGACAAGCTGAATGTAATGGCTGGCAGCAACAGTGATGTGGTGGTAACATCCCTAGAAACTGCTGCTAGCTCGACCAGCAGCAACAGCGCAGCGGCTGCAGCAGCTGCAGCACAACGTTCCAAGAAGCAGTTTATATGCAAGTTTTGCAATCGACAGTTTACCAAGTCCTATAATTTGCTTATACACGAACGCACGCATACGGATGAGCGACCTTATTCCTGTGACATATGCGGCAAAGCCTTTAGGCGTCAGGATCACTTAAGGGATCATAGGTAGGCCAGACGAAAAAAAAAGAAACTATTGTAGCATACTTAACACATTCCACAAACATTTTGCCTGCTCTTTTGCTAATTTCTACAGATACATACACTCCAAGGAGAAGCCCTTTAAGTGTGCCGAGTGCGGCAAGGGTTTCTGTCAGTCGCGCACTCTAGCCGTGCATAAGATCTTGCACATGGAAGAATCACCGCACAAGTGCCCTGTGTGCAATCGCTCCTTCAATCAACGCTCCAATCTGAAGACCCACCTACTCACGCACACCGACATCAAGCCCTACAATTGTGCCTCCTGCGGCAAGGTGTTTCGTCGCAATTGCGATCTACGACGTCATAGTCTTACACATAATCTCTCTGCCACGGGTGGTATGGGCGGTTTGGCGGGTGTGGCAGGTCTAAGCGATTTGTTTGGTGCCACAGCCGGTGCTGCCAACTCTGAGTTGTCTTTGTCTGCAGTGCTGCCCAGCTCGACTACGACGACGACGTCGGCAGCAGCTACAAGCTCCAGAGATCTGGTGACCGTTAGCGATTGAAGTGTTAATAATGATGATGATGATGATGGTAGTGATTATGTGATGTACTGAGAACTGACTACTCAACTTTTTTGACTGGTGTTGTGACATTGCTCTCAATTTTGGATGCCTATTAATCTCAAAGGTGGCTTAAATACTTTAAATCCCTCCACACTATGTCTGATCTGTGTTGCTAACTCGTTGCCTTTAAGTTGCTTACGGCGCATTTAAATAGATAGTAAGATATAGTACATAAGTTTGGCCTAAAACTATTTATAGAACTCTAGCTAGAGTCTTAGCTAATGATATTGCCAGCTCGTAGTAAGTAAGCGCTTCTCAATCTTAAGACTAGACTAGAAGTTTGACTTACTTGATTATATCTTAAGTTAATTGTAGAAAAAACTGTACTGTCAAATAAATGATATAGTTGAAAAAAAAACGGAAGATGTATTGGAAAATAATTTTTAAAAACTTTTTTTTTATAACAAATAAACTTGTTTTGAGCCGAGCCCTCTTATGCTTACTCTTATTTTTAGAATGAAATATAGCCGAGAACCGGAGATAGTTTTTTATATAGAGATAGCTTAGACGCTTTTGAATGAAAATTTTAAATTATTCTTGATTTTCTTCTTGTTGTTTATCAACTCCCAGGGATTTTCCAAACTATAAAGATTTTTATTTATATTCTTAGAAGAAATATAATTTTAAATACAGCCGTCTGGAACCCGCATATTCTTGCGATTTGAAACGTGAAAGTAATCTAGTTTACCTTTATCGGAGAAATCGGGCTCTGAACTTGAGCAAGTTTGTCGGAATAAAATATTCGACTTAAAAGCTCCCTTTGGTCAACAAATTTGGATACAAATTTGCAGAGATTACACAGCTGCACAAAAATAAATCGACTTTGGGGTATGCAGGGCAGACCATATTAAAGAAAAGCTTTTGGAATCGCTGAATCCGAATGCAAGATCCAAAAAACTCAAGCACATAAGGGTTCCGAGATAACTACCAAAATACCTTGTTAAATGCGAGTTTTTGGGATTACACTAAAATACTGAGTTGCTGTGATTTTTGGACTTTGAATTCGAGTTCAGCGGTCCCAATAATAAATATCGATTTTTTTTACATATAAAACAACATAAAAACACCCTTTTCAATTCATCTTTATTGGAATAACTTAAAAACAAGGTAACATGTAATAACAACCAATAACACGCCATAGTAGATCTGAATTTCTATGTTCCAATAGGAGCATATGTCTCTCCAATACGTGAAGGAATATTAAAAAAGTCTAAAATACCACCGCACGTAAAAGTTTTGGCATAATCTCAAAAACCCCATAAATTTTGGTATTTTTAGGATTATGTCAGTATCCTAACGTGCTGGGGTTTTGGGGATATTAGATTCCGATTCAGCGATACAAAACATATGGTTGGCATGGAAGAGCACTGATTTTTTGTTCTCTTTATAACGAATTTTTTTATTACAAATTTTTTATATAATAAACCAATATTCTGCTTCTAGGGAAATTCGGCAGAGTCATGCTTTAGTCACAATAACTCTCTTCGGACTTTGGTGGGAAATTTTTTTCTTTGGTTCCAATATTTTTATCAAAATGCTCTTCGACGTTTTTCATTAGTCTCCTAACTTTAATCTGTATGATTGAAAGGCCGATCCAAATCAATGGAGGCAAAAAACTTAAAGGAGGATATTGATAGAGTATTCGTTACTAGTTGCTTGTGGGTGGAACATTGTGAAACCCACGAACGTGCTAAAGCCCAACAAATTTTACGATATTCCGCGTGGAACTTCGGCAAACCGGCAAAGCAGTGCAAATCGAACACTACAATTCATCCAGTCTATGTCATACAAATAATCCTGCCATCCATGACAAATTTTCCCACCTATTGTAGTTCCCAAGTGCTCCATAGTTTGCACTCATGTAGCTACATTGTTTGCTCACTTGTAGCAAACTAAAATCAAATATTTGTAACGATGTTTATCACTGAAGTGCCTACAAGACCAATTAATGTACCATTAAGGTGTACCTTGTACAAAAACCCTTTGACAAGCAAACTTTCCCACCCTGTCTGTAGACAAACACTTTACTTAGTTCATGTTTCTTTTTCTATACTTTATCACAATGCCAACAATGTAGAACAAGTCAATAGCTTGTTGAGCAGCTACAAGGCGCTATCGGAAAAGCGCCCACACCCAAACACAGCACATATACGGAAGGTGTTGCCCAGCTTTCCCAGACCAGACTAAGCAGGCAGAAGAAGAAGAAGAAGAAGAAGAAGAAGAGCAAGCATACCGAAACCGTAAAACACAGCGGCAAATGCTACAAAAATTTATGGCGAAAAGTGGGCAGTGCCAGTCAACAGGAACTGCCCAGCTGGTAAAAAAGGAGAAGAAAAAAGTTTACAATTTTTATTATCGACAACAAAAGATGCGGCCATAACCTGCAACAGTTCAAAGGCAACCGCCACACATGGTCCACAACAGTCCAGTCCAGTGCAGTGCAGCCACAAGACCCCAGTTATAGTCTCTGGGTTTGTCAATCGTTAAACGGATCATTGTGAACTAGCTATTTATTTATGTGTAGTTGCCGCTCTGTACACGTTGTGTTTCCTGCTATGATGATCCCAAAAAAAAAAAAAAAAACCAATTACAATGATCAAACAACAATTATGGAACTGTGCGCTCTTGACCGTCGCACTGTCCATCCAAAATCCATTGATACTGGAGCTGAGCTTGTTTGAATTGTCGTCCGCATCTTTATCCTCTGCTGGTTCGCGTACACACTTAAACATTTAAACACGAACTGACGCTCTCAGCAAATATTTGCGCGGATATTGTTCTATTCAATGGAACAAGCGTGGAGTTACATGTCGTGTACTTGGCCTGGTCTACAGATGTTGTTGTTGTTGTTGCTATTGTTGGCTGTCGCCAGTCGCGCTGTTTAAGCCATTAGCTGTAGCTCAGAGCATGAAGATGAGCTCTGTTGATGAGCTCTCAGCTTGGTCTTAGGTTACAATTTCAAGAGTCTGCGAATTGCCTGCAATTTCACACTTTATGCGCGACGGCTTCATTTCGTCCAAGTACAAGTATCTGCTGGAGCCTACAATAACTACTCGTCGTATCTGCAAGATACAGCTTGCTCTTGTTGTTGTTGCTGTTGCGGCCTGTTGCATGACGCGTGCGGGCGTCGCGCGCGGTTTGAGCGGATGTTTAAACGCTTTAAGCCCCCCTTAGCTCTTTAGCTTTGGCCCCCCCTTCAGGCTTTAGCTGTAGCTGTATTGATGGGAAAATTATGAAATTCATTGTTTGTGTTTGACTAATAATTATGACAGCAAACGCATTGTCGTCATAAAGGCACCACGAGCAGCGCACTAAATTCGCTTTGAGGTTTCCGCACGCCCCATTCACAGACCAAAAATTCGTGGTACATTACGTTTCCTCGCCGTAAAACGATCCACAAACCTCTAAAAATGCATGTCAGACTGACTGACTAACTCTAATAAGCCCATCAACAACTTGGACACTCACAAATACACACACACACACACATGCATGGGTTCGATCTGCAACACTTACAGACGGCAACATGGGCGTAGTAAGTATGTCACATAGAGGCTGCTTTTTGGTGTAAAACACTTTACTTTGAGAAATACGCTACTTATCAATAGAACTTACTGCTAGACTATCCCAACTTTAATTAATTTCTCTTAAAAATGATCAAAATCTAACAGATTCATGAAAAATAAAAAAATGTTCAATCTCGAGTATTCTAACAATGACAAATATTTGAGATATTGGATATTGCGTTCTAAAGATCTACCGCGGGCCTAAAATTAAGAAAATACTCGAAACATCGTGAATGTTTTCAAGACAACGCCGGCTGCAACTCAGTCACCGAAGCAATGTTCCATTAAACTAGGGGGCTGCGCCCCATGCGTGGGTTTTCTAATTTTCAGTTGTGTAACAAATTTTTGTGAGATAATAATTCTTTCAAAATGCATTTATATCGTCAAAGTGTTACGAACAGACAAACAGGAAACCAATTTTTGCAAATAATGATACTGATAATAATTTTCGATAAATTCGTATATTTCTCTCATTTTGTTGTGTTGTGTTGAAACGAAATTATTAGTATTTTTTTTTGATAAAAAAAATAGTTCAAAATAATTGTTAATAATTTTAATATATAACTTTAAGTTGGCATAAATATAATCTAAGAATATTTAAAAAATTATTTCAGTACAAAATGCATACTTTTTATACATATTTTGCCGATTCGTTTTAATTCCTCTTGCAAGAAAACATTCGGTTTCAAACCACTTGAAAAATTCGGCTTGGTGAAATTGGGAGCACCAAACATTCGGCTAGGAGCATGGCCGATTCATACTGATAGAGACGTAAAAAAAAAGTTGCTAAAAACTAATGTCTTTTACAATTTTGGATATTTTTGAAAGATCTTTTCCACTATGATAGAAACACGTGTGATGAGTTTTAAGCGCTGTTGCTATGGTTAAAGCTCTAGAGATGAGCTGAGCTTTTAAGAAACTGCCATCTGATGCCCCTACCCAACAACAAAACGTCTAGCGCGTTGTTATGAGCTCAAGCTCTACAGATAAACGGGCAAAACTGCACGGCCTCCCTCCTGACTACAACCATGCGCGCAACAACAACAATGTTGCCAGTCCGTCTAGTGGCAAAGCTCTTTGTTGCAAGGCGTGGCTGCAGTTGCCTTGTTCTGCTTTGAAGTTTGAGAAATTCTTCGTCTTGTTGTTGTTTCTTTTTTTTTTTCTTATATATAGTGCTTGTGAAATTTTGTTGCGTTTCCCGGAACCAACAGCCGCCAAGCAGCCAAACCAAAGCGGAACGTGGAACGCATTCGTTCTCCTCTCGACGTCGGTTTTTGTTTTTTGGGCGAATGTAAATGTCATGCTCGGGGTCCGTTCGTTGGTAACTCTTGTTGGCCATTTGGCTGGCCAGTTAGTTTGTCGGCACCATTTGCTTTATTATTTGATGTATGTGTGTCTATAGCCATGGTCGGCTCCGGCTCTGGCACCTCAATAGGAACGAATTCGTGTTTGCACAGCGCTGATGTAGTACGTAACACTTTACCCTGAAGCAGAGGGGGGGAGGGGTGCACTAAAACTTTGGGGACCAATGGCTGCGACTGCGCCAACGTTTGACGAAAACAAAAATTATGCGGCGTTCTTGTGCCTAATTAGGTGCTGTATCGTAAACGTTTCTATAGTTACCAAGAGAGGGTGCCGACAAGTCGTTCATAAAATATGAAAAACTCAATTTCTGGAATTCTTCGAGCTAAGCAAGCAATGTCATAATAAGTCGCTACAGCATAAGAAAAGCTGCCGAAAATCGTGCAAGTGAATAGATAGTGAATGCTTATGAAAGGGAACTAACTAAAGTTAAGTAGATTTTATTGGATGACCACTTTGCCGACAAACGACAAATGCATTGGGCAAACTGTCAGACAAATGTCTACCTATCAAAAGCGGAAAGAAATGTGGCGGTCTTTACGAGCACGAAGTTTGTATACCCTTTTTGTAAACCTCTAGGAGTTGTATTAAAAGTTATTTGGTGGGTATTATTATAAAGCTTCTGTCAACCAGAAAAGCTTCATCTGAGATACACTACATGCTAGCGGTGCCTTACGAGAAGCTTCAGGTATCGATATTTTTTGAGTCCCTATTATTTATGTATATCAAACATCTAAAATCTTTAGACAAACTTTGGGAAGGCCAGTACTGTATACAGAGAGACTAACGCATAGACTCTCCCCAAGCCCGAAGTATTCTAAGGGACTCTAGATTTGAATAAATCCAAAAATTTCAATTAAACCTAAAATAATGTTGCAAAACCCAACTTTTCTGATTTTAGACGATATTTATTTGTAGCGTTTCAAAACCCAAGATGGGAGCGTCCGATGTGCTTCTGTAATTTCAAATTAGTTCCTATTTAAAAAATTCCATAGCTCGAGAACGAAGTGTTCAATTTTCTTTAGTATTTTTTTGGTTACTTCTTCTCAGCCCAAGATTGTATACTATCTTTATGTCTAAAGTTCTTCCCATAAGAAAATTTAAGCCAACGTAAATAGAGGGTGATTTTTAAAGAGCTTTCGATTTTTATTTAAAAAAAAAAACAATTAAATTCAGAAAAATGTATGAAATCTTTTTTTGAGTCGATAGAACGATCTATATAATGGGTATTATAAAGGAGTGCACAATGCACTTTCTTAACCGAGCATGAATTTTTATAATAAAATTCAAAAAACTGCTAGCGTTGTTCGCTTGTAAGTCGATTCATGGTTAAATTATGGACCCAGCTGAACATGTTTGACAATAACACAAGACACAAAAACAGCTGAGCCGACAAAAAACAGTGTGGCCAAAAAAAAAGTTGCTAAAAAATCACCTATTATATAAAAACCGCTACCGCTGTAAATTTTTTGAAAGAAACCATTTGTGAGATAAATAACATATTTTTCTGAATATAGTACTGCCACGATCTGATTACCATATACCTGGAAAGACTGTTTGGCATAACAAACTTCAAGAGAAAGCTAATGTAACCCCTAGCAATCTCATAAAACACAGATGGGCTCACTATGGGTGTGTCAGATCTGGGGGGGCTCTCACGGCTCAGCTCAGCTCGTCGTAGTCTGTCGGCGTAGAACTAAGGCAAACCAGACGTCCATATAACTCTTGCGCCTTAATGTGACCAACTGTCGAGTGTCGTTCGAACGACTGGTATTTTATTGCAGGCAGGCGCAAATGCAAACAAAATGCGACAAATGTTATATTTAGACCCAGAGCACAGAGTATATAATTGACAAGAGTAACAGTAATATATGTACATGGGAGTTATCCAGAATATGCTCCTTCAATAGCTGCATACGGTCTGGTCTTTGGTATATTTACCCAGCGCTTGTTTGACAAGTTCGCAGTAGAGCAGCAGTGTGTACTACACATAATCATCAAACATACCTACTATTGTACAATCCGGAGAACCCAGTCACAGTCAGTTCCAGAGTTATAAGATAGTGGAAGCTTATCTGCTTGGGTTATATGACTTTTCGGAACTGATAAGCGATGGTGGTGTTGTTGCAGGCATAGCTCAAGCTCAAAGCTAGCTAATTGACTGACGTGCTAAAAGTTGGAACACCCCGCGACACAACACTTCACCCAAAACGCGTTACCACTCTCTTTGCTCTTGCTCATGCTCATATAATGAGTAAAACGAAATCATTTGCAAGCAGCCATTACCCGGTTAATGCCCAATTCCACACCCGCTGCTGCTGCTGGCGTTCCATGGTTGCTGGAACGTTACTTCGGCGGCAGTCGGCATGATTAGAACCAAAACAATCAAACAAACATCAAAGAGTTTACGCCGTCAATTTGTCATTAACGTCATAATATACACTGACAAGATTGCTTTGCACGGATATTGTCGCCCAGAGTTGCGGGTAGTTGACGTTTTGGGCTCGTTTATACTATAAGTATATATGTATTTGTCAACAAATAAAACTTGGTCTGTATGAGTGTGAAGGTGTTGTAATGGCCAACAGTACCTAGTCATGTGTAGTGTGGTTGTTGTTGCTGTTGGAGTTGTAAATTTTAGTTCACTCTCGTCGCATGCAATCTTCGAGTGAAAAATGTGACAGTTTATTTTTTATTTATTTATTTATGTTTTTTTTTTTTTCGTTTTTGGTAACAAGTTGGACTCGGGTATGTACTTAAGGATTAGCAATGTGTGGGATTTTCTCGAGTCGGGGAAGTTCTGTATTTAGACAACTTATTAATGCCATTAGTGAAATCTTTTTTGACTATTTACATATAAGAGCGGGTTGTCTTTGAAGCGTTTTACACATGGTAACTAAAGCATTTATGATGTTACAATTTCGAAGAATGCTTGACTAGAGTCTACTTCACTTCGAGTGCCCTGAACAACCCGTTGCGTCCCGATGTGGGGCGTCCCTACAGCAAGCAACACTTCGCGCAACTCCATAGTATTAAAGCTAACTGCTACCTTTGTCCTTTGCCGTTGGTAGACCTGCTTTCCTTCAAGCCCCTATTGGCTATGTAGGAGAAACTACAACCCGGTCGATAGAACACTGCATGCATCCCCCATCTTGACGATGGCACATGTAACACCAAGGTTTCGATTTTTTGGGCATTCTCACAAGCACACACGTCTTCACTCCTTGTGACTAATACTAGGTGGTGAGGTCCCCTTTTGACGATGGAACATATAACTCTAAGGTTCTTAAATTTGTTGAGATGTTCTCCGCTAGCAAGTAACTTGGCTTCGCGCACGTCTTCTTCACATGGTGATAGCAAAGCAAACTAGTTCGATCCTTAATCCTTTATCGCTTAAACAATGTGGGTCTTGGTGGACCTGCTTCCCCTCAAGCTGCAACGATAGAGAAGATAATTGCATTCCCGCAACTCACATAATCGTCACTCCATGTTACTAAAGCTTCGTAACCCGCTCCGCATTTCATTGTCAAGTGGGCGGTTCGTGCGTTGGTAGAGCCAAAGGGTGGCGTTTAGTCATAACGCTAATTGCAATAGTCTCTCGCAAAACCCACTTGATTAAACCTTATTTGGATTACTGGATGTCCTATACCGAGCGGTCATAAATTTTGACGATGGCGCACTAAGTAAAAACAATACTCTCCTCTAGCAAGCAACTCTGGTTTCGCTTACGTCGTCTTCGTAATACCCAAGCTACTAGCGCGATCCTTAATTCTTTGTCATTTCGACAATGTCGTCTTTGAGGGACCTGCCTTCCCTCCCGATAGGGGCTGATGAGCGACTACGACAATTGAATTCCCGCAACCTACTTTATTGAACCTTAAATGGGATAGAGGACTTCCTTCTTGACGTTGGGACACATAGCACTAAGGTTCAAGTTTTTTTCGGACACTCCGCGCGCACGTTTCTTCACTTCACTGTGGACAATGTGGTCATTGATGAACTTGCCTGGTCTGAGGTCATACCGATATAGGACTATCAAAGCCTTAGCTTTTAGCATCAGTATCTCCAAAAGCACACTCAATAACAAACACTACCACAATACTTCTTAATAGGAAGTCATGTAAAGGGCAGACCAGGCAGACAACTACACACAAATAAGGAGTCAGCAAAGCC
The DNA here is from genome assembly GCA_018150985.1 of Chymomyza costata. Classification (NCBI taxonomy): domain Eukaryota; kingdom Metazoa; phylum Arthropoda; class Insecta; order Diptera; family Drosophilidae; genus Chymomyza; species Chymomyza costata. The sequence goes on from JAECWU010000026.1 coordinate 117,492, forward strand.
ACCCCACCGCAACCCCTTGTAGACGATCGTTCCTTTCCTACAAATATCACTTAGGATAAAAGTTATTTGGAATGCCGACAGTTTTGCTGTTCTTGAGCTGCTATATAACAACACGGCGGAATATCCAACCCGTCAACTATAATTGGGGATGTCCGTAAGCTTAATTGCTGTACCTGCACATGTCGACATCTTCACGCTTGCGCTGTACCTTCTTTCGTGTTTATTTTCTCTACCCCATTTTATTCCTTTCACATTTTACACAAATGGTGTCTCCTGGTTAGCTGCTCTATCTTTTGTTGGGTTAGCGAGTTAGTTTGCTCCGCGCAGTCACTTCTGTACTCTAAACAAAGTTGTGAGAAAGACTTGCCCCTGTGAAGGATGTCGTAAAAGTTAGTCTAGAGTAAATAAATCAAAACTCAGATTTCGATTATAGATATGCAAAAATATGCAGATGCCACACAAGACACTGCCAACGCCTTCGCAGTTCAAAAAAATGTGTGTTGCAAAATGCGCAAATCTTGGGCAAAAAATCTCTTTCAGGCACAACTTCAAAGATTGCTACGCATTACCGCCTCAATGTTTATTTAATTATCACAGCATGATGGTAAGTAACCCCCAAAAAATGCCATAGATACCAACAAAAAGCCATTAATAGCAACTGTTTAAATCTATACCCGGCTCATGCCACGCCCTTTAGTTGTACAGCAGCAGCAACCCCCTTGATAGCTACTCATGGACAGGGTGCGAAGTGGGCACAAATTATTAAGCTAATAAACAACAAAAACAGGACAACGTTTAGGCAGCAATTTGTCCCCTTTGCCGCCGGCGGTTCTTATCCCTGCGTTCAACAAGGAAAACTTGTCAAAATGCTGATAAGCGTGAAATATACTCGTATCCATGTCCCTGCTCATGTCCTGTTTGTGTGCACTTAACGTGAGCACTTTTAAGGGCAGTTACTGTCAACGGCAGCCACAACTGGCTGGTTGTACTGGGACTGGGATGACTGGTTGGCTGGTTGACTGTTTGGTTGGTTAGGTACCGGATATATTGTGGGTTATATGCATCGCTGATCTTTGAACGCGGCTTACGTAACAGTAATTGAGTCGACAAGGGCCACATAGCCGCGTGTGCATCAATAGTCTTGGTAGTATGTGTGTGTTTGCATCTGTTGGGTTTTAAGGCGCTCTCCATACGAACTGGTATCTGAAGCCATGGCATGGTATGGTGTGTCAGGCAGGCCTGACTGCGGCTTATCGCTTGTCTGCATCGGCTTAGCTGCGTTTTGTGAGCGTTTCATTTTTTTTTTTCTCAGTTTTTTTTTTTTTTTTTGATGTATTGACTGGCTGTGCGCCTCGAGGCCTCGAGCTTGTAGTAGAATTATTATTATTATTTTTTTTATTTTTACTGATTTATCTAGCTATCTGTATCTGTATGTGTGTCTATCTGCGCATGATTTCGAATGTGCTTTGTTATTAGGTGTCGTAATCGTTGACATAGCTCAACCTAATTAGGCGTAAAGTGGGCGCTATAATGTCACAACTGTCGGCTTATGAGCGGGGAAAAAGTGGTGAATGTATGGTATTCCTGGAAAGACGACGAAGATGGAATACAAAGTAGTTGGAAGATCCTCAAGATGCACATCGTAGCGCATGAACATTTAGAACGTTTGAAGAGACCGTCAGAAAGAACTTATTTCAAGGGAAGAATCATAATGGAGTTAAATAAAACTAAGGAGTTGAACCATTCTTCGTAAAATTATCTTTAAAAATACTCGAGTCCATGTAACTGATATCCGTATAAACAATTAGATCATGAAGGGCATAGCAGCTAGCGATACCAAATTTTTACCAAAAATGCGCATTAGCCTTACCACAGGAAATTTTGTCTAGTCATGTTGACATTTTTTTCAATTTCTAGCAGCTGATTCTACACCTACACTACAAAAAGCCTTCCTTCTGATACTTGACATAGTTATACACGCCATGTATGGTGTGAAAATGATCGGATGCAAACTTTAAGCCATTTATCTCTGACCGCTCCTCCGTTAAACCGAAAAATTCGCCATGGTTCATCCGAGGGAATTACAAGACCTAAGGATACCCCTTGTGAAAAGCGAAATAGTCCAACTCTAGCTCAAATATAAAATTAATAATCTTCTCACTCAAATCAACTTCTTCGTATTCAACCGTCAATCTCGTCGCAGAAGAAATGTCTTTACAGCCCTGTAAACTCAGACCCCAAAAAATCTCAATCGTCGAAATTGATTTGCGACTGAAGGCGAATTTGAAATTTAAATTTCAAAACTTGTTTCCATTATGTTTATCTCAAGTCAAGTCTTCAAAAAATCAATTTAAAGAAGCCAGGTAAGCGCCAAAATGACTTTTGTCCCGTGTAATAAGTCACCAAAAAAAAAGCAGATTAAAGGCCTATACGCAGTTCGAAATTTCAGAATCATTTCCAAAGGTTTTTTTTAAGGGGTATACGCAGTTCGAAAAATTTCGCGCGGAATGACAAAACTTCATATAAAAACAAAAATCCCATTTGGGATATCCCATTTATATATGAAGTTTTATATGAAGTTTTGTCATTCCGCGCGTAATTTTTCGAGCTGCGTATACCCCTTAAAAAAAACCTTTGGAAATGATTCTTAAGCATCCAAAACATTGTGCCCCAAAGCTGCACAAGGAAAAACCGGCTATAACATAACCTTAAAATCCTCTATAAAACGAGGTATTCTTAAATCTATACAAAACCTAGGTGTTTTTGAATTACATCTCAGGTCCTCAGCGGACCAAATAATAATGGGGTAATCTCTTAAATCGAAATTCAAATTTTTTAGTAAATATCAAAATAAGAAAAGGAACAAAAGGTATGAATAATGTCTGTTGAACTTTAAGGATGTTTTAAAAAAAATTAGGTTTAGTGAAATGCCATGGAGTTTAAATTTAAATTATAGATTCCAAAAAAGGAAATAACTTCACGGGGATAACATATTAGAGCATGTATGCCACAACTCACTATTCAGTAAACATTTATCAAGATTTTTTGAGGCTTCCCTTTAAGTCAACCAAACTCTTAGGAAACATAATAGGATAAGATGAGCTAAAAGAAGCAGTAGAAGATTCTAAAGATTTTACGCAGACAAACCGCAGACACTTAAAAGGCCACTTTTCAAAATGACTAATCAGCTAAACCTGACCAAGATTTTGTCATGGTTTTTAGCAAGCTACCTAAAAACCGCAAGCCAGATAATTAATTTGTTAGGCTTGGTGTGAAATATGTTGTATCTGCGCGTATGAAAAATCAACCTTATCCAGAAGGTTCCTTCCACAACAACCAACAACAAAAACCACACTGATTGATGAGCTACACACGAACGTGGTTTGTACTAATAAATTTTTCGGCAAATTTATTACAAATTGTGAGGGAAGAACCAAATTCTTGCCACCAAAAGACAAGATAAACGAAATTCCAAAGACAATACAAAAACTCCAAGAAGGCGCGAAAGAAGAAGTGTACAAAAGAATAATCACTAATGTATAGATGGCCACATTTTCAATTTATTAAAAGGAGTTACAAAGAGCAGATTTAAGCACTCTTCCGGTTGAGGAGCACACACTTTGATGGTTTCTTTGTCATGCGTAACATAAACAAATTAGAAATCAAAAATTGAGCACTACTTTATACGAACGCGTATTTTTTTTTTTTGAATTTTTTGTGATATTCGTATGTGTCTCTTTGTTTACTTAAAGCTGATAACAAAGTTGAAACAATAAACATTTTTCTCCACAACAAGAAAACACACAAATCCACTTAGGCGCGCATTCATTGAAAAACTGTCCAAAAACTCTGCTCCAAAGAAAGCCATGGATCGACGCGTGTGGACCACCGCAGATTGAAGGAACTGCCAAGAGAGGCGACGACGGCGTTGTCAAGTGCGTTGGTGGCAAGTCTTCAGATCTTTTGTTTTTTATATACCCTGCACTTTGGCTGTAAGGGTGTATTAAGTATGTGCAAAAAGATTTTGGGTGTTATAGCAGAAGGGAGGAAGTTAGTAATGATCAGGATGACAATAGGAAACTATTTAGCCATGTTTGTCATGTTGTTTGTCTGACTCTCCTTATTGCCTGTGAATAAATGAACTTGGCTAGAAGGTGTTTTTTTTTTCATTTGCGCTCGGTTCCTGAATATAGGGTCCTCTTTAAACATTGAAAAAAAAAAAATTTGCTGAAAATGCCATTTTTTAAACTTAACTGTTTTTCTTTTTTAGTCACAATTTAAATTACTCTTTAATAATTTTGAAGTCTATTTTAGTAAATAATTTTAAATTTTATAGCTTTTAAAATTTTAAAATTCTTTTTTTCTTATATTAAAATTTTTTAAATTACTTTTTGTTTGAATAAATAATTTTAAGATGATAAAAAACAGATTTTTATTTTTTTAAACTGAAAAATAAAAAAAAATCTGTTAGAACTATAATTTTTTTAGTATTATAGTGAAAATTTCAAATTTAAAATTTTTTTTTTTATTTAATATTAAAAAAAAAATATTTTTTTAAAATTGAAAAAAATTTTTTTTTATATTATATGAAAATATAAAAAATATTAAATTAAAATAAAATATAATTTTTTTTTATATTATATGAAAATAAATTTGTTTGTTTAAAGATGTCAAAAAATACTTATAATAAATAAATTTGTTCAATACTGTGGGTTAATATTGAAAGATTCAAGATTATTTCAATAAAAATGTCCAACTGATAGTGAAATTATTTTATATTACATCAATTCAGATCTTTGAAAATTTGTACGCTTTTTGAGATCTATTATTTCGCAGGCAGCTCGACTCAGGCGGAGATCACTCCGAGATCTTGTGATCCATTGCAAAGCCTATTTATCAAAACAAAATAGAAAGAGAGTAAATAAATGGGGCAGGACTGTATTTCGATGCGGTTGCTGGTGTACATTATCCGAATTTTACTCTCTTGCGCTCTCAATACTACTATTGAAAGATTTGTCAGGAAACCCAGCTGCTGGGTGCGTTTTCTAAGAAGTGCAGGGCTGGTGTTGAATGTCATTTATTTCCTTCTCAACTCCGTAGATATGAGAGAAGTCGTGGTGAGAACGTGTATCCTATCACCTACGTTCGCTTGGGAATATATCTTGGTCAGAGTGCTCGGGAGAAGTGACCACCACACACTGTTTCTCATGCTCAATAAGCATTCCCACCAGCAAGTTTAAACTGAATGTGAATTATAAAATAATGTTTTAAAATAGATCAGATGAATATTGTGCAATGCAGGGTAAGTGCAGGGTATTTTTAAGTCGGTATATTCGCACAGTAACCATGCCACTAGTTCTTTTTTTTTTTGGTGCGGTTTTGGTAGTTGTGGCGTCATATAACCAATGCGAAAACCGCAATATAACAACAACAACAACAGCATTATGGAACACCATTCTCAGCAGACGACAATTTATTGATGAGTTTATTGCAAGAGAGCTCTTTTTTTTTGTAGTATTTTTTTGGGCTCCAACGGCTGCTGCAGCTGATGATGTCGATGATGTCTATGTCGTGTTGTCAGCAGAAGCCTCAGCTTCAGGCTTACCATAAAGTGATTCTTTGTTGTCTCTTGGGTTTGTTGCTTTTTGGTGGGACAATTTGTAAATTTCATTTTATAACAGCGTCGCGCACGCGTAAAATAAAACCATCTGTATGGGGGCCTCAGTCTCAGTTTCAGTACACAGCTCCAACAACAACAAGAGCTACAACAAAAAGAAAATGCTAATTTAAAAAATTATGAGTTTCGTTCGTTTTGGTCACACCTTAAAAAAACCAAAAAAAAAACTCACAAAAAAAAACACAATATTACTAAATGCCTTACTGTGACTTGTGACTTGGTAGTGGTCCGGGCTTGGCGGTATACGGTAGGTAGAGCTCCTAACTGTTATTTATCGTTAGACAAGACAAGCGGCAGTCAAAAATTCAGAGAGGTAGCAGATGCTGCTGACGATCGACTCGGGGGACTTGTGACTGTGATGTTTATAACGACAATTTATGGCTTGTCAAAATTTGTGGTTGATGATGCTTAAACTTGGCTCGTAGAGACTACGAAACTTTGGAGCTGAGCTCTTGACACTCTTAAAAGCTCTTTAAAAAACACACACAAAATAAGACACAGTCAAAACTTTGTTAGAAGAAATTTAAAACTTATGGCATTGATTTAAGTTGGGAGCTCGAAATCTAAAAAAATTAGATTTTTTGAATTCCTTAATACCGACGCTATGGCGTCGGAAGATTGCTTTTCTTTACTGTACAAAGGATATAGAAAAGCAACAGGTAGTTCAAGTACTTCAGCTTTTGCCATTAGTTTTCAGAGAATAATTGGGAGCTAAGATTCCACGTTGATGCATTTTATGCGATTAAAAATAAATAACTTTTTTTTTTGAGTATTGCAGTCTTTAAGTTTGGTTTTTGGTAATAGGGTGGATGGGTCTACTAAAATATCAACTACTATAAAGAATTTTTTTTTTGAATTCTTTACAAAACTTAATTTTTTTTTTTTTTAATTTACAATGGCTTAGAAAAGTACCCAAAAAAACATTTTTTTTTTTTTAATTTTCAATGTCTATGCTTTTCCACAAAATAGTCATACATATATATTTCCTGTGATTATATTGTTCTCAAATCAAGTTTTTTTTGTGAACTCTTTTTCAACTCTTTACAAAACATACATTTTTAAAAATTTTTTTTATAAAGACAAATTCTTCATTTTTTGGAAAGTTGGTCTTAAAAAACGTTTTTTTAGAAAAATTTTAGACTGGGCTAGGTTTTTTGATTTAATACTACGCAACATTAACTTAAATTATACTTAAAAATATTTATACTGAAAATACTGCTCCATTCGCAACAAAATTCGATGTAACGTCACGCCAAAAATATTTATGCTTACATCTAATTGTTGTTATATTGTTTACTAAAATTATAAAACTTTTTTTTCAATTTTGAATTTTTATTTTTTTACAAACGTAACGTCACGCCAAAGTGTTCATTTTCGTATACATAATTTTCCGTTTATTTATGCTTGCTTATCCTGAAAAAAATACCTATAACAATTTTATTAAACAATTATCTGTACCAAATAACACTGCATCCATTATCTAATCAATTATTCCAAAAACAAAAAATAGCTACACCTGTTTTAGGCAATTTTTTTAAACTCCTTTTTTTCTGGAATAAATAAATCGCCTTTAGCGAGCTTCAACTGTTGGCGCTGAAGTTCTTGTGAATTTTTCTGCAGTAACGCCATTTTAAAGAAGAGCAAATATTATAGATATGCGTTTACTATATACATATGTATATGCATCTTTTTTTAGTGTGGCGTTTCATGGCGTTTTGAAACAATGTTGCGCCATTCATGGTAACTGCCCAGAGCTAGGCATAGGGGCTGCTCAAAGCTTAGGGCCAGGCCAGGTTAGAGGCAGCCGGCTTATAGGCGGCGCTGAGTAGGTGAGTGAGTGTTAAAGGCAAATAATTTTTACTGCACAATATTACCGCGTCGCGACGTCTTCTGTCCTCTGTCTGTTGTTGTTCTTTTTTCTTTTTTTTGGTCTTTTGCCGAAAATATGATTTAACTAAATTATTACCCGGAGCACACCTTAAAGTAATACAAAGGCAAAAGCAACCACCAGCACACAGCAACAACAATAAAGGAAACGCTTAATTTTGCATTGTCTTTTGGCCCCAAAACCAAAAACATAAAAAAAAATCAAAAAAAATGAATGCATGGGGCGCTGTATGCTTTGGATGCACCTTAACCGCCAAGCTGCAAGCATACATATAACGACCCCAGCAACTAGGAAAAGGGAAAGCCCAGTTATGGTGATGGTGCGCAGGGAGAGGGCTGCTCAAAGCCAAGCCAAAACCCAAAACCAAGAGCGAGCGGCATACAGTCACAGTCATCATCATAGTTTGACTGTGGCTTTGGCTTTTGCTCGTGGGTGGGTATCATACATTTGAGTAGAACGCCTCTATTCGACGTGCTCATGAGTGGAAGTGCAGTGCAAAGTCAGCACGCTCGGCGCGGCTGGGGTTAGCGCTTGGATACCGTCCGCTTGCCGTCCAGGCCAAGCCGGGCTGGGCCATGCAACGACGCATCACAATGTGCCATCAATAAGTGGTAACAGCATGTGTTTCACTGTATGTGTTTGTGTGTATCTGTGGTTCCATGTGTATCCGTGTGCAGCTGTGTGTGCGCTTGATGGTGGCGCGTACAAACGACGTAAACGCCAAGCCAAGTTCGTTCGTGAGCAAACGTCCATCAATGTTGTTGTTTTTGTTGCCCATGGTTGCGACGACGACGAAGACGACGACGATCATAACTTGAAGTTCAATCGCAATGCCGCGGGCCATTTGCCGAACCTTAGTGCCAAAGCCAAAGCCAAAAGCAGCCAGTAAGCCATAAGCTTGAAAAAAGCAGCGGTCCAAGGCGGCTGGCACTACACAACACTAGCCAAAGAATCAATCGCCCACGTTTATGAATTGCTGTGACTACGGCGCCGCCACCGCAGCAACCACCAACCACCACCACCATCATCATCATCAACATGCTCATCATCATCATCAGGCACCAATGCAACATTTTTGCCAGTCGTTGTCGTCTTTGCTCGTCTGCCTCAAAACCACAAAACGTCGCCACTTGCGCCTCATAAAATCAAAGAAAGAAGAAAACCGCTGCACAAGCACACCAGAGTGCACAGATCACAGAAAATAAGGGCTAGGCACACGCGCCCAAAGACTGCGCTCCAAACGGAGCCTCAAAATGCGACCAAACTGGCGTTTTCCCTTGCATTGGCCATTGACTAACTGACTGCGCCCAAGCCCAAGACCCCAATGCACATTTGCCCTGTGTGCCACCTACGCTGCATTGGTTTTAACCTGGTCCATTTGGCGTCTTGGCGGCATTCGCAACGACATCAACATCCACATCGTTAGGCGTCAACGCAGCGCGCGCATGCGACAAATATTTCAACACAGTCTTCGTCGATTCTAATAGACCGATTTGTCAGGGATCAGATTACATGCTTGCTAACGCCCACATCCGCTTTCGGACTGGCACTTGGAGACCCTGGCATACCTCAAGCTCTATGAATGGTGGTCAATCGCTCGCTCGCTCGATGGCTCTCTCGCTCTCGGTTCTCGGTTCTCGACCCGTTCAATGTGTTGTTGAATGAATGCCTATCCACTATATCCCCCACTATAAACACACAGGCACACCAACGACCACAACCAACCAACTTCAATGTGAATGAACATATTTCAAAAAAAAAGTTTCCGAAACGGTGTGTAAATTGTGCTCGAAGTGAGATGCTCAGTTGTAGATAAGTTGTAAAGTGAATGGTTCTGCTCAGGCGTATCAACTAATAGTTTATCGTTGTGGCACAGCGCTGTGGCAAGTAGAGTTCAGTAGTGTAGAGTTTATTCCAGAGTTGGAAATTAAATTCTTAAAGCTATGTAGTTTATCAATCTATTTTTAATACTTTCTTCACACAGTGAACAGGTTAAGGGAAATTAAATTCTTAAAGCTATGTAGTATATAAGATGGAAGGGAGGCTCTGTCCCACACCAGCGCTGGGCAGTCACGGAGAATATGTCTGGTCGTTTCACCGTACTCGAGACAGAGTCTACAGTCAGCAGAATCCGATTGGCCAGTTTTCTGTAAATGGTATCTTACAGTCTGGTGCCCGGATAGGTATGCTACCAGGAGTTTTAAGTCCGCTCTGCCAAAACCTTTTGTCGTGATCATATTCAGAGGTTTGACAAGCGAGAGCCAGTATCTCCTATGTTCTCCTGCAGCCCATTTGCTTGCCATGGTCTTAATTATTGACCAACCAAAAGAATCGAGGTTACTACGCCGAGATAAAGATATTTTCAAGTCTTCTGAAAAGACGGTCTCTTTGAAAGGGATTTCGCCCTGTAATTGCACGCTCAATAGGTTACTCTGGCGTCCCTTTATGTATTAATTGTCTTCTAATCTGCGCGATATAAGAAAGCAGTATTTTAAAAATCTAAATGCTGATTCTCAAACTTGCCAAAAGTGTTGTGGCTGCTTGTTGATTCCATCAACCTCCAATTGTTTCATTTTTGATCAACGTTCGCCTTGCAGTTAAGTTAATATCTCATCGCTCTGGTTACCCTAGCAAAACCTACTTGGTTGCCCCTTTTATCGTCCCTGCACAATTCTACTCTGATAATTCTTTATACCCTGCACATAATTTTATTTTGTATCTTGATTCTTTCTTATTTGATATTTTAGTTAAATTAGTATTCAAATTATATGGTCTGATGGATCTTAACCAAGACTTACTCGCTCTTATTACTAAACCATTTTGAGGATATAATTAAGAGAACCAGGTTCGTTATGCGCAGATTTGTCAGCCAATCAAAGTCTACGAAGAAGCTCTCTAGATGTAATTTTCGAAAGTCTCGCAGGTGATATTTAAAATGGTCCTAGCCACTAGCACAACTGCTGCACCCACTGCAACTACTCAAACTTCAGCTTTAATGGTCTGGCAGCCATTTTGTATATGGCCCGTCACCTTGGTAACCCTGTCAGCTACCATTTCTTGATAGCGTCTGTGCGTATCCATATAGAGTTTGTTTATTTGGCTCTTCATGCCTTTTGTTTATGGTTAATCTTTATCAATTTAAAGAAATATCTTTGTTTCGACATTTGCACATAAACAGCTTTAAAAGTTTTGCCTGTGGAACACGCCACAGTGGCGTCTCCAACGGAAGCAAAACCACAGGGGGTGGGCGTGGTGGCATTGGGCACTGCTTCTTTGACCAGACACCTACAGTCTGTGCAATCCATATCGACGACGACAACGACAAGAAGCACCAAAAAGCACAATTTTAATGAGAATATATTTTGTGAACCAGGCAAATGACAGCACCACCTCGGGTACCGGACCACTGAATGTTGTTGCTCTTGCTCTACCTCCTTCTCTCACTGTCACCATTGTTACGTTTGTGTCGGCAGCTGGTCAGGCCGTCGCCACCGCACCAGCGAGTCAAATAATATTCCGTGAATTATGAAATTCTTGAATATGTATATATTCATATATAGGTAGGTACGCATTTATATGGCTCCCACCAAAACGGATCCTTAACGAACGGTCAGCAAGAAAATGTCGTTCACACAGCGTGAACTTTTTTTTTTGAAAATGCGTTCAGAGCAGCCTCCGAAAGCGGTAAACCCCCCTGCTGTTGTGTGTGACGACGACTGTCTGATGATGACTACTACCAGAAAAACTACTGCCAAGCAGCAGCAGCAGCCGCAGCACCGACTACTACTGTGACTTGGCATTTGGGTATTCCAATATAATACGGATCTCAGGTCATGCCATGGAGCTCTGATGCCAACTGTGCAACTTTTATATGCTCATCAATAAAAATAAATCAAAGGCACATTTTTAGATTCTACAACAGCAACAACAATAACTACCAAAAAAGTTATAAAACTTTGACCAAGCTCTCATATACAAACAAAGAAATCAAAGTTTTTTTTTACACAAAAATTGTGTCAGTGTATTTCGAGGCAACGAAGATCGTGTGCTCTTAATTTTTTTTTTGTGGTAACGAGTTCAAAATGTTGGAATTTTGAAATCTTCTGAAAAGGATTCTTCGGTCTTCATATATGAAGGAAGTTTGTTCTGAAGCTCATTAACCCATTGAGGCTATTCTACGATGACGTTTAGAAGAAATTTTAAAATCTTCATCTAGATTTCCAAGTCGTCAAACGCAGCATGTGAATTTTACTAGCCGCCATTTAGGCCTTTTTTTTGTACATTATTTTTGCAGTTGAAATCTCATCGCTCTAACAGCGACAACTTTTTGGTTGCACACAAGAAATCTATTCAGACTACCGACGGATAGCATATCTTTAATTCAAAAATCTATTCAGGAGTGGTCCGAACTATGATTCCGTCTGGTCTAAATAACTGTATGAACTGTCCAAGCAAAATCCAAAATTATTGGAGAACACTCATTTATTTTTTTAAAGCTCAAATAAAAGCTAAGTCGCGATTTTTTATGAGGCGCCTTTAGTCTGGTCGTTTTAATCTAATTGTTAGTAAGGTATAGTCCTCGGTTTGGTGCATTATAGTCCGATTACTATAAGAAATATAGTACTGCTTGCGAAAACATCAAGGCGAAAATTTTGTTTTAATCTTGTTTTTTTTCTTCTCCCGCCTCCTGTGAGCATAGATATTTGATTTATATTAAGCTGAATTCAGTCTTTATTAATTATATAATCAGCCGGTAATAAAGACTATAAATATTGTTTTCAGGTTTATCTTTGGTTATGCATAAAAAATACCTATTATCAGAAAAATTGTTGTACCCTATAAATAAATAAAAGTATATATGCCTTTCATTACATATTATCAGAAATATAGTTGTACCACCCTATAAATAAATAAAAAAATAAAACAAAACTTTATTTTTTGCATAAAAACGTTTTTTGACGTTGTTGGCACCGCCTTCGTCATCTTCTATTTTTCTGTTTAGTGCAGCCGCTTGATGGCGCAAGTAAGTTGTAGTCGCTAGATGGCGCCAGCATGTTGAAGCATCGTTTTTTTATTAAATATTAATTCAAACAACTCTACTATAAGCTATATATTTTTTTCTAAGAGTGAAAAAACGTATAATTTTTCAAGAAAAAAAAAAATTTACTAAAGTTGGGTCAACTTCTTCTCCATCGATTCCGACTTAGTTACCTTCAGAGTAAATTTCAATACAATATTTAAACTAGCTACAACCCGAACTATTTTTTTTTTATTTTTTCAGTAACAATATTTGAAAGGTATAGTAGATTCAAAATTTTCAAACTGATTGAGAAAATAAGTTCTAATCTCAATTTGACTATCCATAACAACTCATTAAAGGGTTTTGGTTTGATGCAAATTATGCCACAATGCGCCTCCGTGATACCAAAGGTTCCACCTTACCTCCTTTTCATTAACAGACTTATTGGACATCTTTCTGCTTGTTCTCATGCTTGGTTTTTTGTCCATACGCTTAAAAAGAACAAGACAGCGGAGACGTTAGATATTCATCCATTATATCGACGTCAAGAGCATAGATTTCGTCATTTCAAAGAATCAAAGATCTTAAAACTTTAGTTTATAGATAAGATCTACCATTCCTTCTACAACCTGTTACCAACTTCAAGGCAAACTAAAAATGCCCTATATACTAGGGTATAAAAATATGCATATGGTTATAGTTACTTATATACTGATCATACCTTATGACCACTAAGAGCTGCTGCTGGCACTTCACAATCTCTGTCACAAAACTCAGTGCAGTCACACTCTGGTCTCTTGATGAGGCTTGTTATTGTGGTTCATGGAGCTGCCATGTGATCCTTAACGCTTGCAAAAACAAACATTCATTCACATATGCCAACATCGCTACCGGATTATGAATATGTACGTATACATATATGTATGTATATATAAAAAAAAATGCCAACTGTGCCGGCTGCTGTGCTCACCTCACCGCCCGTTGATGATCATCGGGAAACCACTTGGCACTCGGATGTCTTGTTAACATATCAACATCGTGTCGCAAACACTGCTCACAGTTTGGCCAGGCACTTTCGGGGTACATCTATATACAAATCCCCACATATACATATCTATATGCATATGTGTATATAGTGTATCTTTTTACGATTATTATTTTTACCGCTGTGGCATTTTAACGCCAGGCGTTTTTCGGTTATGGCTTTGTGGCTAATTGGGAATTATTTTTATGCTTGAATTGTGTGAAGAAATTGGTAATCATTTGTTGAGAACCATGCCGGATCTCATGACCAACCGACCGACCGACCAGCTTGAAACCCTCTTTATATTTGACACTTTTGAATTTATTTAATTATTTTCAAGATATACCTGACTTTTGAACTTGTTAGCAAGGTCTAAAATTTGACGTTTTACGCGTAGCCACGAATTTTATTAGTCATATTTTTAACGACTAGAAATTTAAAATGATTTCTTTTATTATTTATAGCATAGGTAGCTAGAAGATCGGGGAGCTAGTTTTGGTACGATTTTGAAGTATTATAAGATTTAAACAAAAAATTTTCCATTACTGAAACGAAATTATTATTACTATTAATTTAGTGCAAACTTATTTCGAGTTCGATGACACAAGATCTGGGGTATAGGGTAGTTCTCATTGTAACATTGACTTGACAAAACTCACAAAAAAAAAATTATACACTCAAAAAAAAATCTGGTTTAAAGATTGACGAGCTAGTTTCGAAAACTGGCAAAATATACAAATAACTAATAGATCCGATGGACTTTGTCCTGCCCGAACATTAGCTTTCTGGTTTTTTTTTTTTAAACTGGTTGTATGTGGCATTGGCAAACTTTTTTAAGTTTAAATTATTATTAGAGTAAGATTTAGATTTTAGAAATTTCAGTAATTTGAGAAAGCTTAAAAATCTTCGATTTTAGAAATATTAGAAATTTTAAGAGATTTTAGAAATTTTAAATAATTTAGAAATTTTTAAAATTGTAGAAATTTAAGAAAATAGAAATTGTAGAAATAACAAAAAAAAAATTCAGATTTGAGAAATTTTAGATAGTTTAGAATTTTTTAAAATTGGTGAAATTTCTAAAAAATATTAAAGTTTTAGAAATTGTAGAAATTTTTGAATTTTTGAAATTTTAGAAATATTAGTAATTTTAAAAAAATTTTAAGAAATTTTAGAAATTCTAGAATTTTTAAGAAATCTTAGAAATTTTCTCGAAATTCTCGAAATTTTTGTATTTCTGGAATTTTTGGAAATTGCAGAGATTTGAGAAATGTTAGAACTTTTGAAATTATAAATAAGGAAATATAGAAATAATTTCAAATATAATAATAATCGGATATTAACCATTCCTGAATCACAATAAAATTAAAAGTGAAAAATCATTTTTTTGAACACATTTTTTTAGTAGATCAGCAAATTTCTTTCAGTCTCCGTTTCCGGATTCCAAAATGAAACCTCCTCACCACCTGGATAAGCCACAGATGGTTAAACTAGATTTTAATAGGAGATTTTCCTTGTCCAACTTTAATTGTGTTACGGATTGATCTGAAGCTTACTGCCTCAGATATTTCTAGGAATCCGGATTCCGAGTGCAACTAGCTTCCATGGATTCGACGCGAACATTTACCCACGCGACTTTTCTATTTTCTATTCCTTTGATCTCTCTGACTGTAAACGTCAGAATAATTTTTATGCGACGCATCCATAACAAAATTTTTGACGTCACAAGAAGACGTTCCGATGGGAATTTTCACCTTCATTGGTTTAACATCTCCACTTCCGCGTTATTAGCTATAACTCATCTATGTCAAAGCATTTTCAAAGTTTAACCACAAGTTAATTACCGGAACTACGTTGAATTTCAATAAGCTCACTCTCTCACAGATTTCAATGTCTTGGACTCACAAAAGGTGTCAAAGTCAGAGCATGCGTGGGATTGGAAACAACTGCAGTTCAATGCATCTAAAACTCGCAAGAACCGCAGGCGGTTGCATTGAACAATTGTTTGGAGCTCCATAAGATAAATGGGTTAAAGTCAGCAAATAGGGCGAACAAAACAAAGCTTAAAGGCTATGAACAACTGACAAATGGCCATGGTCACAAAGGCGCAGACAATGTGTTGACACGCTTTTGGACTGTATCTCAAAGATACACTCGCACACAATGTGGACAATTTGTCAGTACAACAAATAGCTGCTACGTGATTGGAGTGTGCACGTGAATTAGGTGACAAAAATAAAAGCCACAATGTGAAGACTTGGAGAATCTTAAAATGCTGCCTTAGAGCAGACCTAGTATTATATCATATCATATCTATCAATGCACAACTAAGCTGGTGATGCCGATTACGCAAGACACATTATTTCTCGTCTAGGAATTTCGATTTGTTGTGCCACCAACGAGACACAGCGACAATGAGCGACATCGGCGAGAGATCAGGCAACAGACAAGGGACAATGCACAGAGTACGGCGGTCGGTGGACACAACTGCGACAGCAAAGTCGTTTGATTTCAATCTTGATCTTGATTTCAGTTCGGCGCCTCTTTGAAGGCAGCAAACAAATTCCTGGCCTAAGGTACACGACACCACGCCGAGGTCTCAGCCCCAGCCCCAGCTCCGACCTCAATGTGCGCTGAATTGTGTAAACAAGCTGACTCCAAACATACCCAACATCATCAATTTCAGTCGGAGACTGTGTCTCTCTTTCTGCGGCTCACTCTCTTGTTCTCTCTCTCTCGACTGCTTTATTGGAAATTATCATAGCAGAGCATCTGAGTTATGCGCCCTGCTCCACAGTTGCTGCCGGGATCCAGCAAATGCCGATAATCAGACGTGCTTGGCGGCTCCTGCAGCCCAATGAACAGCATGCAGCGCCCAGTTGGAATATTTCAAGTGAAAATCGCCCAGCCAGGGTATCGGTATCGATTGATACCGCCTGACACAGTCGAATGAGTGCAAAATCTTCGCTGCTGCAGCCTTTCAACAAATTGACTCGACGATAATTGAAACTGACATGTGACTAATCTGCACGAACCAAAAGCGGGCACAGCGACGAGCGCAGGATGACTGCGACGACTCCAACTGGAAGTGAATTTTATTGAACCAGTCTTGTCCTGCACACACACACACACACACGAATTGGTTGACAAACGTATCGATCTCTTGTGTGTGTGTGTATCTGTAGCTAGTACTTTTTGTAACCATAAATTTAATAGTGCTTGCTTGTAGCAGCTACTTTGTTGCAACTCTTTTGGCCATTTGGTGTTGGCCCTAAACATTAGTCGGAATATGCGGGCGCGTGTGGGTGGCGTTTCCTACAGAGAAAATGTTACTTTTGATTATTATTTATGCGACATGATGATGAAGCGGCAAATATTGTCAATGAGCCGCTGGCAATGATTGTGTGGGGCGAAAGTGAGTCTAAGTTGCCTCATAGATCATAAATGATTTGGAGGCGCATGATTTAGAGCAGACAGCTCAAGAGCTGATTTCTGATGAGCTCGAATTTGGATTGCGTTGTGGATTTCACACTCTATTGAAATATAGTATTATTATCTTTTACAAAATTAATGAGGTGTTCCGGGTTATCCCAATGCTAAACTAAGACAAATGGGCAAACTTTGGCCTAGTCGCTGTCTAAAACAATGGCTTAGCCCAAAAGCAAGCCGTCAAGGTGGTAGATCTATAAATAAGTAGGCTAAAAATCTATTACGAAATGTTTTGACTGGTAGGGCGATCAATCAAAAATTGTTCTTATGGATCTAGCTTAATTCCTTTCAGTCATAAGATTACTTACAGAAACTTGCTTTTATTATAAATTATATATTTCCTAGAGTTTCAAGGTGGAACAAGGGGCCAAAAAAAAAACACACCACTAAAACTTTTTTTTATATTGGTAAATTATTTTGCAAATTAAGTTTTCCATTATGTGGACTAGAGGGCTCCATCACCTGCATGCTTCGCACGTCAACCCCCAAGACGACTTCAGGAAAATTCTAAGCACTAAAGTCTACCTATTAACCACCATTGACGTAAAAGATTTGGTGACTTTTAAAGCGCTGAACTGACATTTCTCCACTTGGGAGCTGGAGGCGACTATTCACTTCCTGTAGATCTTGCCATTTGGGCTGGTCGTTATATTGAGAATTAGATTATAATGAAATACAAAAAAACATATTTTCAAACTTTGGCCCACACTTACCGCCACTTTGGGATGACATTTTCCAAATTCCGTAACTACGAACTTTTATTCTCAATTAGCACCACTTTGGTGCGAAATATTCTAACATCTGAAATTAAAAACTTTCACCCAGCAAATTCGTATACACAAAGTTTGACTCGCCATTATCGCCACTTGGCAGCAAAATTTACCAAAATTCGCGGAATTTTGCAAAAGCTTTGCTTCACTTGTAGGTGAAAATTTTTCAAATTCCCGCCTTAGTCCCAAAGAGCTTTCGAAATCTGTAGATTTATGGGATCATAATTTTTAATTAATTTAAAGGCCACAAATGAAGAAGCGTCCCTAAAAAGACTCATTTAATATAGGATTAAGAATTCATGTGGCTCAAAAACGTATGAACAGTCTAGAAATTAAGCAAAGAACAGTGTAGAGAATGTATAGATAAATTGAGGGGAGCCCCTTTATTTGCATCTATGCTAGTCTTATTTTTAAGTAAAAAATTTCAAGCAGATCCCTAACATCTTATTGCTTTTTACAAACCCTGTTTCCCTCCCCATAAGTCCACATACTATGTCGCTGTCATATAACACATCTCTCCGCAAATTTATAAAGTTATATAGCTTTAAGACTTTGCGGAACGACCTTCTATATTCTATTTTATCACGTTTCCTAGAATTATTATGTATCTTGCTAGCTTATTATGGTAATGTGGCTTATCTCCATAGTAAACTTTAATGGTTCACCGAATGATCTCATCCCACTTTTCTCTCGCTTTATGTTAACTAAGCTTTTGGCAACTACTCAAGACTTTTCGATCTTCGATCTGATAGTTAAGGCTTATGCAATCGTGGCTTTCGTCTTATTCTAAGACAGAGGTCTTGTCTTAGACTTAAGACTGAGAAAAAAGAAAAAATCAGAACACATATGAACAGGTTCATAGTTCACAAGGTTCACTGGATCACTTTTCTGATTTTGTGAGAATACAATTTCAATTCAGTTTAGCTCGAAAATGAGATGGTTCATAGTTCATAAAGTTCACTGGTTCATTTTTCGGCTTTTGTGTGAATTAAATGACAATTTCAATTATTTTCTGTACAATTTAATTTTGCGTAACGTTTTTTTTTGCGCACTTACCGAAGACTAAAAGCAATAGACGAGAACAGATAAAAAGCTGCATTTGAACTAGTTCATTTATTAATTTATTTACAAACATTTATAAACTAGCTTAGGAACTAAGAGCGGTGGCTGTGATGGCCTTCTGCTCGTGAACTAGTTCATAGTTTTAAGCTTCTTGTTGAATACAATTTTCATTCAATTCAGTTTTGTTTCAGTAATTAAATTTTGTTTTTCTTGACGGTTTTTTTTATTATTTTACGAGCTACTTTTGCAGAGTTTAGCTTTTCTGATATTTGGTTATTATTAAATATAAATACTAATTTAACAAAAATTTCAAAAAATCCTAAATAGTATAATTTTTTGTTCTAACATTGGGGGTTACAACTAAGACATGCATGACTGATCTGGATATCGATTTCCAATCCGACTTGTCGATTTAACAATGCAGTTTATCTTTATAAGTACATTTGCAGAGTTTTTACCAAGGCCGGCTGTAGATAGTTTACGATAAGTGTAATTCTAATGGTAAACTACATTGTAAATCGATAAGTCAGAATCGGAATCGAAATAACTAAAGATCCAATTGAATTCATATTGAATCTGAACAAATTTATTAAAATTCATGCATAAACTTTTCTTATATCACTTTTAGCACAGATTAGAAACTGTCTACCTCTCTTTTTTCTCTTCTTTTGCAAGCTTATCTTCAGTCTTGTGCCAGTACAATATTAGGTCAACTCTTATCACATCAAGAAACGTGCGATATGCCTGCCTCACTAAAATCCAAATCATACATGGCAGCTGTTGCCCTAGTGTTTTTTATTTGGTAATTGTTTTACCAAATTCCAGTAGTTTCATATCCGATAAAACATTTATAAACAGCAAGTTAAGAAATTTAGATTTCATTTCGCAAAATAAAAAACAAATTTCTATGACGCCCCCTAATGCGATAAGAGTGCGCCTGATATCAGAAACTAGTCGGTCGTCACCTGTTGAAGCTAATTTTTTGCACACTAAGCAATTTTTTTTTTTTGTACCTCGACAATCTCTGACCGATAATAGGCACTTAATTAGCAGCTTTAATGGCCGTCTATTTGCAAATGGAATGCTTAACTAGAATTTCATGAATTTTATGAGCCAGGAGACAAGAGACGCAAAATTTGCGACAAATTTTGAGCATTTTTTAGGCACCTTTTTTGATAGCATCGAGTGCCATAAATTTTGAAAACTGTATGGAGACAAATTTTCGAAATACTTTTTGTATATATTTATTTTTATTTATTTTTTTTTTGGCAAAGGAACGCCACCATAAAGATAAACTCTAACATGCTTTATACATCATTAAACATTCCTGCACATAAACTGGCCAGCTCGCCCATTTTATAGAGGAGCCTGTGCAGGATGAGTTTTGGAGTTTGGAACGAACCAATGGAGTTGCGAGTATGCGTGCTTTTGGTGATTTATATATTTGACAAGTCCGGGTTTGGGGTGCCTCTGCACAGCCCCACAAAGCACTCGCTATGAGTCGGTTTTATGTGTATATGTGTATGTGAGTGGGTTTGTGTTTGGATATGGACGCGCAGTTATCGTTAAAGTGGCGTGCCAAGCTACACGAGACTCGATAAATGTCACTGATATTTAATTAAGTTCGGTCGCACATAAATGATAGCTGGCATGCGATTTATACATATACAAAAAAACGCATACATGGATACACAGAACTTATAGCAGATACAGTGGGAGTCAGAAGTTTTCAAACACTTTGTTAAAATATAAAAAAAAAAGGAATAATGAGTTTATTGAGTGAACGATATATGGATTTTTTTCTTGGCACAGATATTTAATTTGGCTCAAGGAGCTCAATGTTAGCTACTATTTATGCCAGATTTGTTTTAAGTTTTCTGCTCTTACAGCTGTAACATAATGGGCTCTCTTTTCGGTTTTTTCCATTGTTTGCTCAACCGTTGCTCTTGGCATGTTTCAATATTTGCCTTAAGTTGATTCCACGGCTTATCGATATATCGAAAACTCGTCGGAGTTAAATCGCGTGAGCGCGGTGGTCAATCCATTGAGGTTAACTAGCTGTGACCGCTCGTCTTCGAAGAAATCACAGACTTTGCAGAAACACCAAAACAGGTGGTCACTTTACGATCACAGAGAGATTGTTCGTGAAATTAGATAAATATCTCCCCGAAAAATCGCTTCCAATGTGCCTTTGAATTAGTCGATTGAACAATAAATGTCAACGTAATAAAAAACTTCTACGGTGCCTTGTTTTTTTTTTTTCTTCAAGAAGTCGAAGAACCAGCAAAGCAAGCAAGAGAGAACCCTTCTGTTTTATAAGAGCCAAAATACTAAATATAAAAAAGTGAGTTTCAGCCTGGACCAATACGCTCAAAGGCAGGCCAAGAAACTTTTTTGCTCGTATAACTTATATAGGTTCAAAAAAATTTAGTACAGTCGAGGCGGTACCCGACTATGTAATACCCTGTACCTTTTTTCTTGAAACAAATTTTATTGCTACATATTCCTTCTTAGAACTTTCCAATTGGAACATTTTTTTTTTTGGTTCAAAACGAAATTTTTACCTATAAGTTCCGTAAAGTACCGATTTTAATGTGAATCGAAAATTACGTCAAAGAAGTTTAAGGTTATAGGGTAAGTTTCAAATTGATATATTGAGGTGTGGGAGAAAAAACAATAAATCGGATGTGGATTTGTTCCTAAGAAAAAAAATGGTGGTTCTGTGTCACTTGTTACCATAATCACGTAGAATCAAATATTGGTGTAGTTTATAGGCAAGGGGAGGTGAAATTTGTACATTTTTGACTATAACTTTTGTTGTATTTGTCCGATTTTGTTTATTTTTGACACGCAGATGCATGTAGCCACGGGGCATCATCCTTAAAAGTTTCAGATAAAAATACTAAACGGTGTAGTCAAAAACCGCAAAACTCTACAATGGGGGAACGGGGCGAGATATTCACATGATTCAATTTATTTTTCTGAGGCAATATGCGCACCATCTGGTAAAGTATCCGGTCTCTAGCTCTTATAGTCTCCGAAATCTAGGCGTTCATTATGGCTCAATCGCTACCCGAGGTTATGATTAGCATTTGGGTATAAAGGACATGGGGTCTGGACATCGCAAAGAAGATAACTCCTACAAATACATACTTACCTCCTTGCTCGATATTACTTAATTAGAACTAATCCAGATAATAAAGTTTTTATTGGAAATTACAACAGATGATAGAGCTGAACAGATACCGACTGTCGTAGTCCAGTCTTTGCTACTGATATTTTACCATATTTCTCTAATCAGAAGATAAGCATCCTTCTTCGATTCTTAGATAATCTCAATGCTCGTCGCTACTTGGTGAGAGTAAGTCCAGAAAATGAAGGTTCCTTCGGGATTTAGACTAGCAGGGACTACAGTAGATCCCTTGGGTCGCAGTACAGACTTCCTAACCACTGCTGATCCTGATCTGATTAATTCGTACACTGAATGATTTTAAGAAGAATTTCTTTTTATTTTGCCTAGTTGCTGAATTCGGATGGGTATTCTGTGTGGTTATCTTTTGTCGAACTACTATAAATTGTAATGGTTAAAAATAAAATTTTGACAAAAGGATTAATTTAAAAACAAAATTAAAACAGCATGAATATTAAGCTCAATGCAACCTACTTGTCTTAAAGGCAATTAAATAGTGATTCTTGGATCTGGGTAGGTTGATGGATGTTTAAATATTACTACTCGAGACAAGGAAAAAAGTTGTACAAAATTTTTAAATTTGACTTTAGTCAAGTTTTTCCAAGTGTCGGCAAACTTTTGCCCAAAAGTGTATACGTTTCTACCAATCAATCGTAAAAGTTGAAACAATATTTTGTTTGTATTTTATTGGCTTTTAGTTAATGCAAATGGCCAATAGATTTGTTTTGGATTTTGGCCTATAGTAGATAGCAATGCAGGGCATTAGCCATGATATGCATAAATTGTCATTGATTGCCAGCGCTGAGCCAACGGCCATTTTAATTTCTGTCTGTATTTTGCTGCATTCCAAACGTTGACTCATCTGTCCCATAAACCATACCATAAAACGCCAAATTTACTATACTAAAGTTGGGACATTAACAACAACACCTAAATGCACAAAAGTATCTGAAAAATCTGCTGGAGAGGCTACCGCTCAACGCGCATCCTTAAAGCCATAAATATGCAATACATATATGCCTTGGGTATGACCATAGTTTATATCGAAAACTTGTGTTCATAACAATTTAATTTTGGTTTTTTGTAAAAAACAGGCCAACAACAACAGCAACAACTGGAACAACAACTTGGCAAAGTACAAGCGCAGCCTGCTGAAATGCTTGCCAAGATTGTCGCGTGTCCAAGACAAGACGACGGGCGACAACAACGGCGATTCCGATTCCGACCGACGACGACAGACGTGCCCAAGACAAGAGCACTGCTAATGGGAATAGTATGTAAACGGATGTTTTAATGTCCAAAAAGTAAACCAAGAAAACCACAACAAAAAAAAAATAAAACAAACTCTATATAAAATTGCAAAAAAAAAAATGAGTAAAAAAAAAAGTTGCGGTTCGACTCGACTCGATCGATCGAAAGAACAAGAAAGTGTACATTATAAACACCTACGAGAACGCACCATGTTGTTGTGCTTGTTGTAGTTGTTGCTCTTGATGTTCTCGGTTTTGAAGATACACAAGTTTCGATATGCCATTGCCACCATTGAAAATGTGAACAAATTGCCCAAGAAAGTGGTGACAAGCTCGAAAAAAAACAAACCACAGGCTACAAAACAGCACAAAGTAATGGATGAATGAAGCAACTCAAGTGTGGCCAGAGTTGCGACAGATATATGAGCTATGGTTGCGATAAAGTAACGCTCTTATAAACAAGCAACATTTTGAGCAATCCCAAACAGATGCCAGGAATAATTACTCACCAAAAGTTCAACTATTGCTGCAGCGTATTTAAAAGTCAGCATGACCAGCACTTTGATAACCACTACGGCTAGTTCTTCTTCGTCATGCTACAAATTGACAAAAATGCCAAAAATTTCTTAGCACCTTAGACAGACATGGCTTTTAGCCAGCTTTGCAAGCTTTGCACCCACATGGATTTCATCATTAAGCCAACACTATCGCTTTTATCTATTTATAGCTATTTCAGTCTTACACGCAGCTATAAAATGCGACACTATCGCGCTGTATCTTTATAGCTGTTTCACTCTTACACAGCGCCATAAAATAGTTACATCTAGTTGTTTCTTTTTTAGTTGCTCATTTTTTAAGCCTTTATTGAAGATTAAGATCATTTAATGGCTTCGTTTAGTAGATCAAATTTGGCTATTGGGGGTCTGTTGTATTATTTGACTATAAGTAAGTCATTTCAGAAAACAATCCCATCAACACTTAAAAACACATTTATATTTTTTATAAGTACTAAAAGATTTAAGTGTTTTAAGTGTGCAATAATATTATCAGATGTGATCAGTGATAAAGTTGGAGAACGTACTACGAGATTACATAGAATTAAGATCTCACACCTGATATGTACCCACTTTAAGCACTTTCTTTCTGTGCTAAAAACTTGGTAATTAAAATGGGTTCCTCGTTTTTATTAAGATAAATAAAGATATTTGTTACCCTTCCCGTTTTAAGCTTTGCTTTTTTAAAAACTATAAAAATATAGGTGACACTACTATAAAATATTAATAGGTTTCATTAAGAAACATCTATTTCCTCTCACAATTGAAATATAAAGATTTAAGCACATTAGTTGTTTATTCAAACTAATAACATGTTAGTAAATCATATAACTTCTATGATTTTATGCAGATAAATAGTGTATTAAGTAACTTTGAGATTTAAAGCCTTCGACTTGAAGTCAAAAAGGTCACTGATAAGACTGCAAAATGACATGAATAAAATCAAAAGATATTTGATCATTAAATATTAAAAAATTTAAAAAAATTATGCTAAAATTTTTTATCGTCGCCGTGCTCATCGTCATCATAAATTTTTATTGTATTAAACCCCAGCGACATTAAAATCGTACTACAGTAAAAAAAGACACTACTCTCTCTTTAATTCATTAAAATTTTTAGCTGGAAATGCTTTCATTGAACCAAGTCAGGAGTGAGGCTTGGTGTGTAAGATGAGCAGTGGCGAAGCCCCCTACAATGTTTTCCATTTTTTTTTTATTAAAACTTCACATTTTTAAATTTTAGTGTTAATTAAGCTTATTAACCGAAATGTTGAAAAGTTGTATAAACTATTTATCTCTCTATAGTTAAAAAAGTTTTTTGAAATCGTCCCCATCATCATTTATTTTGCTCTTGGGTGTACTATTGTCGCTAGATGGCGCAAGCAAGTTGTTGCGAATTTGCGTTTAAACTGATACAAATGTGTTTTAAGTATAATTTAAGTCAATATATTGGGTAAAAAATTTAAAATAAAGGCAGAGATGGTGGCTGGTGAGCTAAGCGAACAGCTGGGCTGTTTAATAAAAAATTTATTTTTTGTAAGAAATCTTTGGGCTTACGAAGGGTTTATTCAGATAGTAACTTTGAAAATTTCATCTAATAAACAGAAACGTTCAATAGTTATACAAAAAAAGTTACCACTCCACAATATAAAAAAATTGTTTGACGGCGCTCCTGTCATCATTTATTTTCATATGTGTCCTCTAGACGGCGCCAGCAAGCTATTGCATTTTTTTTTGTTTAAAATAATAGAAATACCACTAAAACATAATTAAAGTTAAGATTTTATGAAACAAAATTCTTAAAGAGAATTTTATATATTTTATTATAATTTTATAGAAAATTATTTTCTACACAAAAACTATTCGGATTCCGAATAACCTACTCAGTTAATTACTTTCTTAGGAACATTAGATAGTAACATAAAATTGTTCATCTGTTGTAATATGTAGTTTTTCTCAAAGAGCTTATTAAAGACTATTTTATAAGGAGTTTTTTCTTTAGCTGAAAATTCAAAAATTACGATGTATCTATTTATATGATACTTTCATTCATTTTTGCATAATTAACATTTCCACTTTCTATCTTTAAGTCTTGATAAGAAATAGTGTTATATATATTTTTGAATATATTTTGTGTACTATATTAGTGATATTTCTATAGTATAACAATGTAAATGGTAATAAAATCATTTAAAATTGCACTTCTATGGCTAAGTCAAAAAGTGACATAGACTGTTGTCCTTAGAATCGTGACAATCGATATTCTTCTAAAATGTTCTTGTACCATATTATACATACTACAACATTTTTTACGATGTTCCTCCAAGATGTTCTACGATATTTTTCTGCATTATTTTTCTACGATATTTCTCTACAATGATCTTTTACGACATTACTCTATAACTTTTTTAACGATATTTTTCTACGATAGTCCTTTACGATGTTCTTTTATGATAAAATATATTCCTATAATATTCATATATGTATATTCTTTTACAATATTATACTTTATACTACAATATTTTTTTACGATATTCCTTCAAGATGTTCTTTTACGATACAATATATTCCTACGACATTCTTCTAGGATAATACTATTCTTCTGCATTATAATAATACAATGTTTTTCTACGATATAATCCTATAACTTATTCTTTTTACACGATTTAATTTTTCTACGATATTTTTTACGAGATTTTCTTTGATTTTCCACCGCGATATTTGTATATTTTAGTAGAAAAATTTTTTACGATATTTTTTCCGCGATATTCTCCTACTTTTTGACTATTTACTTTTACCGCTGTTATTCTAATATTCTTCTATTTTATTTTACTATGATATTTTTTTACGATATTCTTCTACAAAGTTATTTTACGATGTTCTCCTACGATATTTTTTACTATATACTTCTAAGATATTCCTCTACGATGTTACTCTTCAATATTCTTCTACTTTTCTACGATGTTTTTCTACGATATCCTCCTACAATATTCCTCTACGATGTTCTTCTACGATATTTTTCAACGAAATTCTTCTGCGATATTCTTCTATAATATTTTACCTCGATATTCGTCTGCAATATTTTAATAAGATATTTTTCTGGAACATATACCATTTACTTTTACTATATTCTTTTACGATGTTTTTCTACATGCCTTATCATTTCAAAACTTTTCAAACCACCCACCCTGTCATCATGCAAGGCATTTTAAAGTCCATCCAACCGAATCCATACCATTCAACTGCTCCAGTCAGATCCAACGATAATATCGCACAAAATTTGTGTAGTCCAAGGAGGCAGCTTGACCAAAAGATTGGAACTCCACTGCAAGGTTTCACGTGTGCTTAAAGCTATGTACATATATATACTCATATGAATATATATAGTTATCGGTATGTATAGATGAGTGTCTGTATGTTTAGTTTTGGGCCCGCGCCCATTCATGTCATCAAGCGTGGTAAAACATGCAACGTGCCATTAGCCTGTATGTGTGTGCAGCCGCACGCTCGCTCCCTGCACAGACTGGATAACTGGCTGGACGACGCGTCGTCGGACTGGGCAAAATCGAATTCCTTGTTAGATGCATTCCGACAAGTTGTTTCCTGACACCTTTTGGAAAAGACACACACACACACACACAAGCGGCATACAGCATGCAGCGTCTGCAGTTGCGTCTAGGTGTTGGATTTTTATGTGCTCATGAGTCGAAGTTAAAGAGCGGCCACAAGTACGACACGACTTTGGAGCTTGACAAGAGTTTATGAAACGAGGCACTGGGGGTTTTTATATGGTCAGAGTGTGGCAAGTTGACAAGCTGCTCGGGAGTTGGCCGGTTAGTGAATCACGCAGTTGGTTGCAGTTGTTGTTACTGTTGTGGTTTGTGGTCTGTTGAATTAATTATGGATATTGGATGCGGTAATAGAAAAAGTGTTTCTGGAATTGTAATTTATTTGGAAGCACATCTTTAAACGATTTGACTGCAACGCCTAAGTTTATGCAGCAGTTAGGTTAGGTTAGGTTGATTAGGCTGCTCAATCAATAATTGAGATCACGCAAAGACCATGAGGTTCATTTATATATATATAATTATAGAAAGAAAGGAAGGAGTATGAAGAAGGAAAGGAAGAGGTAGCGGAGGATTCTTTCGGAGGATTATTCGTTGAAGACCTGGTAAGTCTGACTAATGTGCCGATAGCGAATCTGGGCACTTTTGTCGAATCCCCAAAATGGTTCTGCAAAGGAAAGGGACTTAGGCGACTCGGAATACCCCATAGCTTTTGATCATCAGAATATGCAGCAGTTGAGATTAATTGAATTTTTAAGATAGCAGCTAATATAGCGTCAGTATAAGTTTGTTAGGCGCTTTGGGTTGGAACTTGAGCAATTTGGAACTTTCAAGAATGCATTTTCTCTCTCTCAATGCTTCTAGAGGAACTTTGGGTGATCTCTGCAATTGTATTATCACCCAAGGAGCTTATTTTTTACCAGCTGTAATACTGTATCTTTTAAAGTATTGCAGTTGACGGCAATAGACTAAGCTAAGAAATAGATGATGAGAATCGCAGTTTAGTTTTCCCAATATCATTATTATACTTCCTTATTTTGTTCTAAAAGGCAAGTAAATAAGTATTCTTTCTTAATGAATACAAAAATAATATTTTTACTAGTTTTCTTTAAACAAATAAAAAATATTTATGTACAGTCTAACTTTCCCATAACGAACTCCTCCAGAACGAATTTTTCCATCTACTCATATGATCTCCTTATAAAGAATTTTGATGTGGAGAGACTGCCAACATGTTGAAAACAATTTTCAACTTCTCTTGTTCGTAGTATATTAAATGTCTAAAAAAGCTCTGCAGAATTTCAATTTAAGCTGTTGATTCACGGCTCTTTTCGATAACTCGACAAACAATCGAAATTTTGCAAAAAAAGTGTACGTGCTTAATAATGGCAGGTACCACTATCACCTCTATCGACCCAAAAAGCGCCCTCTCCAAATAGAATATCCACCAGAAATAGAGTTCTGAACTTAGTTCCTTTTGGCTTAATGCAAAAGTTCTTCAGATGGATGACTTTTTGCAATCCTTTTCAGCTTATTTCACCAGAGTACGAAAGCGCAAAAAAAGTGCAAAATTAACTAAAAACTTGTTTTTTGAATCATTTCCCTGCTGCTTATGATGAAATACATTGGAAAACATAATTTTTCTATACCTAAGAAAAATAATGTTGCAAGCTAACCATAAAAAAAAATCTTTTACGTCTTTCCTTGGCAAAATGATACTTTTTGACGAAAAGTGTTAAAATAAATACAAAGTCTGTGACGTAGCTGCGCAGCGTAAGTGAAAAGTTACACACGCGAAAACGTCACCTTTGTTTTTTCTTTGCCTCATGCTGCATACTTACAAGGTTGCTCTTCAGCTTCGCCTCTCTCTAAGGAACACTTTTTGCTGCTTTAATATAAAATGTATGTCAATCAGAGTCGTAAATTTTCTAGAATCTCAACAGCTGTCTGTGCATTTGCTTGTCCATTTGTTGGCTTTATGTTAATTAGGCCAAGTTAGTCAGCCAACAGCCACTTAGCCAGTCAGTTTGGATTTAATTGCGCTCTTGATCCCTTTAGTCTTTGGCTACCGGCTGCTTAATTAGCCGCTGATTTGTCGACTCATTTAAATATGGAAATTTCTTTTTTTTTTTATATACCATGACTAATGCAATATGCTGCTGTTTACCAATATTATATGAGATTTATCTAACTGACCAAATTTTTGTTGATAATGGAATGTTGGCACATAGCTCTGACGAATTATAGTTGGGGGGCATAAAATGAAAAAACCAAAAAAAAAAAAACAGTTCCCATCATATGCAGACATACAACTAATTAATAATAGTGCAGCCAAAACGATAACACTTGCCACTGCGTGGCACAACATTAACTGGTTGGTAATATCAAATGGCTATAAAACACACCCGGAAAAAACAACAAAAACAAAAACAAAAACAAACCACATGGCCCCAGACAGACAGAAAAAAAAAATAAAATAATGTTGCACTCATTTAATCATAACTTTGTTGTGAACCAAACCAAACCAAAGCGTACTGTGTGGCACTGCTTGGGTATATATATATATATATATAGAGCTGTATGATTCCCAGAAATCAATCAGACAGCGGGCTAGTTGCAGGCAGCGCTTTCGGTAGCTTAGCGTCAGCCAGCAACTGGCAACCTGGCAACCGGACAAGCTGGCTGGCTATCTGGACAGCCTGGCAAACGGCACAGACATAAGTCGTCAGCAGTTGGGAGCATCATCGTTGGATGCCGCCTGGATAACGCACATAAATCTGAAAACCACAAATTGTAACATTGGCTGTAATAAATGCCGCGTTCCGCCCACCATTTGCTCAGCTCAGCAGACGCTAATCGAGTATGGGCAATGGCCAACGGGCAAGGGCCGCCAGATCTTTTGGAATTTCGACAGTTTTTTATACTCTATGTTTGCTCAAATAGTCTTCTACGTTTGTCAAACAGTTGGTAAAACATTTAAGATGTTACCTGTAAACAGTAACCATTCAATATTTTCTATTTAAGGTGCCGGAGTAAAAGCCCCGAAAAATAAGATTTTTTCTTGTAAGTGTTCTTGGTCGCTGAGTAAATTCAAAAATCCCCATTAAACACAATATTTTAGAAATTATCTCATAGCCCCCCAGCTGTTCTTGGGCATTTTTCACTTCGAATTCAGATTCATCGGCCCAAAATATTATTAAAAACTATAAATCTAAAAAAATTTGGGGTAAAATTATGGGTATTTGAAGACTATCCCCACTAACTCTGAGATGATGTAGTTTTTTGGACCTAAGATTCAGATTCAGCGGCTTACCCCATTTTTGTGGAGAAATTCATACAAGAAATACATAAGTCTTACGTTCTGCATTTTCAGAAGCTCCTAGGAAAATAGCTGGAGCTTCAACCTTCAGGATGAAAATAACAGTTTCCACCTTAAAAGGTATTTTTCCTGTATACTTTGTAAGCAGACTTGCTCTGAACTCATCCTCGGAACTCCTCGACACGATCATTGTTCTCTTACCCCGTAGAAATCAACCATAAAGAGGCCTTCAGATCTGCGTTTTTAGAAAGTCCAAAAAAATATCTTTTTTACAAATTATATTCGTTGGTTTTTTGAGTCGCAGTTTTGTAAAGATAGATTTGAAAAAACATTAAACTCTTAAATTCTTGGGAAAAAGGAGTGCTCATACTTATCTTTTGGCGAGAGGCTAAACTAGAATATGTCCTTGGTTTTGTGGAGCTATAATCTACTGAGTGCGAAAAACGAAAAGGAAGCTTGATCGCATACAAATTATCTAAAATATTTTAAACTAGTTTCTAAACCATCGTTTTGATATCTATGCTTCAAAATAGAGTATAAAATCTTCGGCTTCATATTTTTGGACCATACTTTTTGGCAGAAACCAAAAAATATATAATAATATTTTTAATTTTGTTTTTTTTTTATTAAGTAAATACGCAGATTACACAAAATATTAAACAATTTAAAATTAAGTGGCAGCACTGTTCAATCATTCAAAATAGAGTATAAAAACTTTGGTTTCATTTTTTGAAACATACTTTTTGGCATAAACCGAAAAATATATTATTTTTAATTTTACAATTTTGTTATTTTTTTTATTAAGTAAATACGCAGATTACACAAAATATTAAACAATTGAAAATTATGTGGTAACACTGTTTTTTTGGAGGCGCAGTTAAAGTCAGCTGATTATAAATCATATTGGCGGAAAAAATCAACAAAGTTTATGACCTTACGTTCAGAAAATAAAAATCAAATAAAAATTTGTAATAATGGAAAAGATTAGCTCAGGCGTCAAGTATTATAAATTAAATAAAACTTTAACAATTTTTGTATATTTAGTGCAATTGTGCAGTGTTTTGTATTTTTGGATATACCCTAACAAAAGTAATTTTGTTTCCTGGAATATAGCTTTTGTATGGTACAGAAGAAGAATATTGTATAATAAAACTCTTAAGGGACTTTTTGCTATTCTAATTTATTTATAAGAACGAAGAATTATAAAAAAAGGGTTTGTATTTGAATTATAGCTTTTGTAATACTATTTTAGACAACATATACATATATAAAGCATAGGTTTTAGTAAAAAAATATTACATGAAATTTTGTTTTTAAAAACAGGAAATCAAGGTGAGGAAAATAAATAATAAGATGTTAGGTGTTTTGCCACCAACTATGCCCCAAAAACACTTTTAGACCGATTGTTCGGTGAGCCCTTTGTTTTTTAACGCGCTATAACAAAGTAGTATTGAAAACTGTCTTTCCCTATTTTGGGACCTAAATTGAAAAGTTGAATGCTCTAGCTTTTCCCATCTCCAAATTCTAGACGTTCAGACAAACATGTCTAGACCAATTTTTTTCCTGACCATAGTGTATGTAATATTGGGGGGGTTACCGATGTCAACTTCTCTATGTTACATGCATTTATACAAACCTAAAATAACTTTTAACTTTGATATACGGCATACAAAATTTGTCACTGCTTCTTCAAAAGTAGAGTATTCAAACTTCGACTTGAGAAGATAAAACTTGCTGCTACGTTTAATTTTTAGCCCAGAGCCTTTGAAAATTCACACGGCCTAAGACACAAAATAAACAAAATGTAGCAGCAGGATCGTCAGCAGCCGCAACAGCAACAACAACAATAAAGACGACCTGAACTTGGACACAAATCAAGCATATTGTCTTAATGCGCCGTGTGTTGTCCAGCCCCCGCCCGCGTAAACGTTTCCAAACGCACACACATACGCCGTTGCCCAATTAGCCTGATGCTTCTGATATGAGCGCACACGCAACCCGTTGTCGAGAACCCAAGCGAGAGAACCCGACCCCGAGCTCCATGCACAGCAACTACCAGTGCAAAGGTTCAGCCGGAATTTTGTATATATTTTTCGACCTTTTGACAATTTAATAATAGGCTTTTGGCGGCTATGTTGTTGAGGTTCAATTTGTTGTTGTTCTTGTTGTTGTTGTTGTTGCTGTATTTTTCGGCCACTGACCAAATGACGGACTACAGCAACACTCTGTTGTGCGCCCACCACATTTCTACGAAATCCGCTGCAGCGTCAGCGCCATCTTTGACTTTTTTGGCCGCTCTCTTGCTGGTAGCTCCGACATTTTCGATGGGCGTTAAAATTGGGCTGATCACGTTCCTCCACGCTGGCCGCAGCGTTAACTTAGGTAGCCGTTTATCTGTGTGTAATCGGAATCCCAAATCCCACAGACAACAATATTTTAAGTTATTTTTTTTTTTTTGTGTTTTTTGGTATTGGCATTTTCTTGCTGCATCATCGTCTGATCGTCTGCGCGGGCGCGCACATTTGTTAGATACCACAAGTATATATTTTTATGCCCGACTTTGCCTAATTTCAGTTAAGACTGCTGCCAAACTAATAGTTTTGAGCCATAGACTGAGTGACTGACTATGGACTGTGAACTGATGATGTAGGATGGAGGATTGAGAACTGACGACTGCCTGCTGGCTGCTGGCTGGTTCTGACTTTCTATGGCTTTTCTGGGCTATTGTGCAGTTTTATTTTGATAAACGGTGCTAAATTGTGGCAAATTAAATTATTAAACAACATTTTTGCTGCTTTTTGGATTTACTGCGTTTTTGGTCATGGACTCGAAAATGTTGCAAATTATTTTTGGCCTTGTCCAAGTTTGGCCAATAGCATAACTGTTGGTATGCGTGTGGGGGCGTTCTTAAAGATCAGCTAAATCAAGATCATTTTATAAGTTGATCGAAAGTAAGCTTAACAACATATAAAACTTATCATTAGTGGCAGACTTGAATTTGTGGCTGGAAAGGAAGTGGTCAGTTTTGCAAAGTGCTTAAAATAGCTCAGCCAGCTATTTTCGTACTACTAACTTATACTTAACTTTTATGACCTATGTTCGGCGGAAGTCACCTGCCTAATTAGGAGCTCAGTCAAGTCAATGAAATTTTGAAGAAAACTTTGTGGCATGCATTGTTGAATTAATTTTTCTGCTAATTTTTTTTAGCAATATTTTGGGAGACCATGTTAGGTGCGCGACCAAGTCAACTAAAATTTTTAGAAAAATGCCGTAAAATGAATTATTTTTATAAATATTTCTACTAATTATTTATAACTATATGGGTTGAGCAGTTAAAAGCGACAGACAAAGAAATTTAAATAAAAAAACAACGTTGCGGTACATCAAATTGATTTCAATTTTATTTCAAAGTATATGGTCTATAACATAGCATCAGTTACGCTGGCAATCCAAGTAGCTGAATTTTTTTGAATATTCGGATCTTTGACCAATTTTTCCCAAGCAAGCTGCTCAAGGTGGTGTCTATATTCATCCGGTTCAATTCCTACGTCGGCACAAGCTTATAAGGATGCAGACCCACATCTGATGATGCCCAATGCAGCCATTTCTAGGTCTTCTTCGATTGTGTTTTACCTTTTTCTTCGCTTTTCCATAATCAGACTCTGGTTGGTGGCTTAAGGCGGAAAATTTACAATGCACATTGCAATGATAGGATTATGATATAAAAGATTGTGGTAAAATATACATAAACCAACTGAAGAAATAAACTACTTAAAATCTATTTGAAGCGCTGAAAAATAATACAACAAAACCTATTATAACTATCGTTGCAACTTAGCTACACTATTTTTTTTTTAAGAAAATGCCAACCTTGTAGCCCCTAGACATTTCCTCGACAGGTGCGGATCTAGGTGGTCTTGGGGGGAGGGGGTTCTTCATTTCGAAGTGTATATACATATATCAGAGTTCACAAAATACTTTCAACCCATTTTCCCAACTTTTGGGGGACCCTTAAAGTCCCCGTGGATCCGCCACTGATCCTAAATATTTATAGACCGACTATAATTTTAAGTTTCTTTCAAACTAAAGCAAGTTACAGCCTAGTCATAAAGCTTTGAGCGATCTTCCCCAAGAATGTCAGTATAAAATAAAAGAACTTAAAAAATATTTCGAAAAGTCGTTCGTGGTGCCCCCCTACGACCTTCAGATTCTTCACTTCGAAGTGGATATATATCAGAGCTCACAAAAGACTTTCAACCCATTTTCCCAACTTTTGGGAGGGTCCGGACCCGAAAACTCCCCGTGGATCCGCCACTGATTCTCAATATTTATAGACCGATTATAATTTTTTAGTTTCTTACAAACTAAAGAAAGTTACAGCTTAGTCATAAAGCTATGAGCGATCTTTCCCAAGAATGTCAATATGAAATGAAAGATACTTATTTTGAAAGGGCTTCCGTGGTGCCCCCTAGGACCTTCAGATTCTTCACTTTGAAGTGTATATATATCAGAGCTCACAAAAGACTTTCAAGCCATTTTCCCACCTTTTGCGGGGGACCGGACCCGAAAACTCCCCATGGATCCGCCACTGATCCTCAATATTTATAGACCGATTATAATTTTTTAGTTTCTTACAAACTAAAGCAAGTTACAGCTTTTAGTCATAAAGCTATGAGCGATCTTTTCCAAGAATGTCAATATGAAATAAAAGAACTTATTTGTAAAGGTCATCCGGGGTGCCCCCTGCCAACTTCTTTTTCATCCGTGGTTGCAATGAGCGATCTTTCCCAAGAATATCAACATAAAATAAAATAACTTATTTTGAAAGGTCTTCCGTGATGCCCCCTAGGACCTTAAGTTTAAGTACAAGATCACTGTAGGCTAATCTAAAAAGTTCCAAGTGAGCTTTTCTAAATGGTCCACACCCTGGACCTTTCACTACTCGCTATGCATTTTTACTTGCGACTATCTCTGTTCAAGATTAAGATGCATTAAAATTCAAGCAAATATGCACTTCGAATGACCTTTGTTCAGACCAGTTCCTTCAATTAAGCTCTAACAATTTTGTTCTAACTCTTCCTCCCCATGCTTCTCCATTTTTTGGACCGCTTAGTGTAGGTCTGGTGTTATCCCACACGCTACACCTAACACCTACTCTCCGCTTTCCTCTCAAGGTACCCCAATTAGTTATTCACCGCACTTATCTGACTGTTTTATTGAGTTCAAGTTAATCCGTGATATACATATTTAAATTCTGCACTTAAAATCTACGCACAGACATGTTCTTTCGAAAGAAGCTCTCGCAATCCTTTTGTACTCTAACGGCGTTTATCTTTCACTATTCGTATAAGCGGTGTTCAAAACTTGTTACTCCTTAATATCCCACAATTACCCAATCTTCCCCCAAGATCAGTTACCATTGCGCCTTTTGGCGACTATACAATTGTATCGAAGATATACGAAATATGTTTAAGCATTGGAACTCCTTGATTTCTTTAAGCTCAGCACTTCAAAAACTTCTGACAAGACCAGTTTTTCAACAGTCCATTTGTATTTTTACAAACTCAAGTTACTCCTTAATCTCTTTACTTAAACTAAAAGACCTGCCTCCAAGACCAGTTCTTTTGAAAGAAAAAAAATACTTTGCAAACCTTTTGCACTCTGCCCGCGCTTATCTCTCACTATACACTCAAAAAATCAGATTTGCTTATCCTCACATTGCTGACAAATCCCCCAATGAAGCAACATCATCAAAATATGGCCAGCCATCAATCAAACCATTAAAAAGAATGCCCCGAAAAATGACTCAAAAAGCCACCTACAAGTCCGTAAAGCTCTCCGACTAACAACAGTGAGACCCAACAACAAATCCAACAGAAACAACAACACAATGTTGGCTGGCGACTGGCGGCTGGCAAATTATCAGCAAACATGTTGATTGTTATTGATCAGCGCTGTTGATTAAAACGACAAGGGTTAGACCCTGGCGGTGTAGGGGAGGCTTCAGAGAGTGGTAGGGGAGAGCGCATAGCAGAAGACTGGCGAGGAGCTGCTGACATCGGATATGAGTGGCCTGGGTGGCCATCAAAGCGACACTATGTCGCCTGTCAAAATTTTTAATCAAATACGCGGCGGAATGTCATCATTATGCAAAGAGCCAGCCAGCCAGTCAGTCAGTCAGACCAAAGCGACCCAAGAGCCATACAGTGAGCCAAACGGGCAAAGACTTGCCGGCAACATGGCACAGCCATTTACAATTACAGCAAGCTGTAGCTGAAGTCGGATCTGGAGTTGGAACTCTGAAGTCGCCTAGAGGCTGTTGACAGACGGCCAACAACATTTGCGCCACATTTGCTTCACACGAGGGCTGGAATAGCTGGCAGGGCCAAAAGCAACAGGCAGCCGCCGTCGCCAAAGTCTTGACATTTTAATCGCATTTGCTAAAACTCAGTGAACAATTCCGAAACGAGTAGAAAAAAGGCAACAACGACGACGACGATGACTGTCATTAAAACTCGCACACACGCATTTTACGAGCCAACAGAGCACTACTACACTGAGAGAAATGACAAGTGCAAAAATTACTATGACAATGAGTTGCCAGGATATTTATTCTGGGAAATCCATTTTGTATAAATTTAGGTTAAAAAGAAACCGAAACAAGCTCATTATCAAAGTATTATTATCTGCAAAATCTTAGCGAAATAAGTGTTGTAAGAGGATAAGAAAATTGACTTCCGAAAAATACTACAGAATAGACGAGCAGGAACAGGCCTGAAACACTCAAAAAAACTCTGGGATTAAAATGATTTATTGACAACGAAATGATCTTATCAAGCATTTTAATCTTCGACACCTGACGAAATTAAGTGTCATAAAAGAAAAAAAATAGACTTTTCCAAAATCCTTCCACGAAAATGACAACCTTTTTTTAAGCATTTTTTCGAAAAACATGTTTGTGAGAACTTTTTTCAGGTATTCGTTAATATCTCGTGAACAAAATTTTGTATCGACATGAAAGACTTTTAGATCGACAGGTGATCTTTAAAATCGGTTAAGAACTGTAGATGCTATGGAACCATGTTCATATGTTTTTATTTAATCCTTAACTCTTTTAATTCATAAAATAAAAATATGTTCTCAGCTTCGCTCAAAAAAAAATAACCTAAAAAAAATCCAATAAGGATAAATGTAAATAAAGGCCCATACGCAGAATGAAAAATAATATAAACTCTAGGAATGAAAAGATAATAAAGTAAAACTTGCTTTTATTATTGCAATTGACATTTCATAAAAAATCTTCAAAGTGACCTCGTTTTAAGTTATATAAGTTTCGAAAATTTTAATGCAAGTAAATTCATTGAAAATGATAAAAAATAATTTTTATTTTATTTGATGGGAGTTCAAAAATAACAAAAAATTGTTTCTCTACTTTAAAATCATTTTGGATATTCGATTAAACAAAATTGATAATTGAACAACAAATTTTTCAAAAATTTTCAGATGAAAATTAAGTCAAAACTGTCTAAAAATTGTGGATTGAAAATGAGAAAATAAAAATTCCCTTACCATCCCACGCACAACCTTCCAACTAGAAATTTCTTTCTGTGCATTAGAGCCAGCGGCTGTGTAAGCCCAGGCACAAAAAGCCCATGCAATATGCAAGCTGAACCACAACACACATCTTTGACATTTTGCCCCACTGTGACAAAGCGGGCAACTTGATGATAGCTTACTTAGCAGCCTGCAGGCGTTGCCAGGTTGCCTGGTTGCCAGGTTCTCAAGTTCTTTGCCCAGTTTTGCATTGCCAATGATGCCAGCGTACGCTGTGTAATAATGTATGAGCGGATTTCAAGCCGTCGCCTTATTTAGGAGATCGTGATAAAACTTGGAAGTCGCTTGATTTATGTCAACGCACCAAGTCACAAAGCACACAAAATACCAAAAGCCGGAGCCAAAGCCTAGCAACAGACCCACTTGATGGCACCGCTCGAACTTAAGTGCCAAATTAGGGATAATATTGACGCAATTGCTGAGTTGCATAGCCAGCTAGCCAGGCAGGCAGCCAGCACAAAGAAAGTGCTCCACCAAAAGCAGTGGAACACCCCACAATGTCACTGGCATTGAAGTGAGCTGTCACGTTTGCGGTCTGCTTATGTCAGTGCCCGGCTGCAACCGTCCAAGCAATGGTACTAAAGCGCTTTAGGCCCTGGAGCAGACCAAGTAGAGATTGCTGCCTGCTTAAGCCCTTTAAAATGTGTTGTTATGATCGGCTTGCAGCGATAAGTAACGCCAAGTTGGACACCGAACCGAATGGTCAGCATAACAGTGAGTCTTGAGTGTCTGCATCCGAATTCGAATCCATTGCGTTGCAGCTAAAATTACGCGGCATTGGGTTTTGATGCAAATCATTTTACGTGTTGGCGACATTAAGCGCGAAATGACCCCGTTATCCCACTTGTCATCATCACTTCATAAATTAATGCTAACAACAGGCAGCAGCAGTCGAGGGATCGGTAAACGGGAGTTGCAAGTCAGACGACTCTCAGTAGACCAGCTTACTGTATTTAATACTACTAGAGAAGGGAGCAAGACTTGAGCTTACCAAGCGCACTGATCATATTTAGTTGATCCCAATGCCATGCTTCAGTGCTTCATAAGTTATGTTGAGTTTGCACTGGTTCACACTGAGGCTTTAAAAGATTGCAGATAAAAGTTGTCACAAGAACTTTTTGCATTGGCATCACCAAAAGTTGCTAAAGATAAAGTGTGAACACTGCTTAATATTTTGGCAAACAGTGATCACTGATCATGTGGGAACAAGGATTCGATTGTATTGGTAGGTAGGTTAGGGGGGGGGTGGGGATTTGCCCCCCCCCCCCCCCAAAGAAAAAAAAAACCCCTTTTAAAAAAAAAAAAGGGGGAGGGGGAAAAAAAAAAAAAAAAAAAAAAAAAAAAGGAAGGGAAAAAGAAAAAAAAAAAGGAAAACAAAGATTTTTTGGGGGAAACCAAAACACAAACATGGAAGAAAAAAAAACAACCTCTAGTAGAGTAAGGAAGATATAGATGGGATCCCCTCGAGTCCATCAAAAATCAGCCATATGGACTTTTTGGATGGATTTTTTTAAAAACCCGAAACTTTCGTGGATCATTTAATTAATGATGGTTCCCGAAGGTTTTTATTATTCTATTACATTTTCAAAATAGTGACCCAGTATAAACACGGCACCATGCCAACATAGCTCTGGACGTCGCTGAACCTGTCACCACCACTGGTGGTGGAACCAGAGCTAAATTTAACTATTAGATTCTGACAGAGAAGTATTTATATGCTTACAGGTTGGTTAACGTTATAAAATTTCGCAGAGGGTTATTGCTAGAGCTCCCCTTAGATGCTACCTACCTACTTACTTACTCCCTTTAAAGGCAACGACTAGCGGCATAGGGTATACAAAATTATTATAGATTTTCCCATTATCATGCCTAAATTAAACTGTGCCACTGTGACATTGTGCCATTCCACGCTTGAGTGTAAACCTAGCATCAAGCTGGAAAGCTGGCACTGCTCAGGCGCGATCATGTTGAAATTTGTGATAGTAACGTCGAGGACAAATTGGTGCCTTAACTGCCACAACAAACACAGATACACACACACACACACACACACCAACTCAGTACGGTTTAGTTCGGTTTGTCCTGGTCTCTGGCAGTGCTCTACAACAGCTCTGCACTGCGATTACGATCACTTTTAGATCCAATATATCAGCGGCGCGTTGACGTCGTACATTGGACGACAATTGATATAAGTTGTGGTGAAAAGTTTAGTGGCATTCAACGATTGCTTTTCTAGATTACAAAAACAAAAAATAAAAAAGCAACAGACAGACAGATAGTCAGACAGTGCCAGGTACCCAATGCTTGGATGCCGTTGTCCAGCCCACAAATCTCTTGACAACAAAAAGTTTCAACAAAATCGCAGACAAATAGCTGTGCGACTTGGCCTACAGTACGTGCTGGGATTTGAGACTTCTCAACAGTTGTTCTTGTTGTTTTTGTTGTTGTTGGATGTGTAGTGTTTGCTATGGAAATCTTTGGTAGTTGCGCATTTTTAATTGCAACAGCAGCAGCGACGGCAGCAGCAGCAACATTGTCATCCAGCAGCAGGAGCCGGAGCAGCAGCAGCAGCAGCCACTGGGGCGGCTGTTTTAACAGTAAAAGTAAAATTATGTGATCCTACGTGTTGACAAGCTAAGGAATTCCAACGTCAACGTTTGGATCTTATCAGAGAGCGGCAAGCCTCGGCACTCACTGACAGAAATTACGTATAAATTAAAAACTGTTTATCAGCAAATGACATCTAATGAGTTGCCAAGTGTTGCAACTAGAGATGTGCGTGATTTTAGCTCACTTTTTAGGGTTTCATAGTCACGAGTTGGAGTAACAAAGATTTATAGACAATGTTAAATGGGTCATGGGTAGTGTTGGTATAGTAGAGTATCAATGGAACACAATTTTAGTTGGAAAAGTAGCTATAGATGTTATTCATATTCGCAGCTTATGAGTCATAAGTTATGATGATGCTTAAAAGATCTGGTCAGGCCTAGGCCCATCCTTTTTATGTACATCTGTGCTGCAAAAATCGTTAAGATCTTATAAAAACTTTTAAAGATGTCGGCAAACATTTATGAATCTCATATCCTGTGTTCTATAATTTTCACTTTTTAGAGGTAAAAGAATATAAAAGCCACTTTATTTGTTATAGAAACCCATATGAGATCGATAAAACACAAATATTATGACTAACGCTTAATTGTATGGGCTTTGTACGGCTGGTCCATAATTGAGATCATTTCGTTACCTGAAAATATACATAACCAATTTAGCCCAAGAATAATTTTTTTATTATAATAGTTAGCCGAACTCACGCCTCTAAATTATTATATTGCGATAATCTCCGATATTTATATTCTGGTTATTTTGATGTTTGGTATCAATCATAAACTTTCTTACTTTACTTTAAAAATATATTGCTTTAAAACTATTTTGAAATTACAGGGGCGTTCCAAAGGGGCCAGTTGCAAAGAAGTCAAAATTTCAAGTTTGGTGGGCCGTTCAAACAATATTAATTCCTTCTGTTCTTCTGAACATATTAGAGGTAATGATGTCTTCTCCTCTATGTTACATACCTTAAGGTTGAGGGTATCAAAAACTTTTAGGTCGACCCCCTTCGACGTCAAAAAACTTCTTTATATAAGAAAATGTGTTCAAACCATTATCTATTAATAAAAACAAAAAAGAACCTGACCTGACATCGGAAAACTCCTTGGGGTGTTTTACTTACAAAATTAAAACTTCCCGCCTCCATTCAAAATACTCCGGAATATAATTTTATTTTAATTTAAGTTATCCCGAGAATACTAAAAAAAATGCGATCAGTAGGGTAGTACACGATAGGTACCAAGCACTCGTTATCGAAAAAGCAAAATAAAGAGCTCAGCCCATTTTTTGATGCATTGCATCGAATTTTCAGGTGAGCTTAAGGGAAATTGTTGCACAAATCTTTATATCTTTGCCCCAGAGTCTACAAATTATTACACCCAAAAATGTTCCATGCCTACATTAATATAATTTTTATAATTGTCTTTCCAACGATATCTTGTTAAGAAAAACTATCTTCGAAAAAAATTTTAATAGATTACAAATTTTGTTTGAGAAGTAAATAGGTTTTGCTGCCGCCCCTAGATTAGTTTTTTTACACAGTAAGCCTTCAACTTATATCCCCGTGACTGCCATGTCTTTGTTACGCCCATCTCTAGTCAGTCGGCTTAGCTTGCCTTGAAGTTGGAATTAAATCTGTAGTTGTTGTTGAACCTGTCGCCAAATTGTCAACTTGAACTGTTTTTGGCGCTAGTGATTTATGTGTACGCTGGACAACTCCTCTAGAAAGACTTGAAAGGTGTGTAAAAAGAGTTGTCACCTCCAGGCCTAGCCCAACTACGAGCATGGACATATGCCGCTTCAGACATACCAAAGTACTGTGTAATATGGGAAAAATGCTGCCGTCTGGTAGCCACTGCCACTGCCACCGCCACCAAGGCTGCCAACTATTTTACGATTATGATTTGATGGCTCTCTGCAGCGTCAGAGCCAGGGCCAAGTACGTGCAGGTGAGTTTGGATGTCAGTTATCAACGCGTGCGCATCGTCAGATGCTTTTTATAGAGAAAGAGTGAATTGGCCAAAAACCACGAAATGAATCAGCAGCCGGTTGGGGGAAAATACATAAAAGTTGTAGAAATCTGCACTTAACTCTTAAATCATTTGCTAACAAATTGGTTTGAGTCATGAGATAAAGAAATGCAGCAGGCGCTATACAGTATGCGGAATCTCTCTTGCGCTCTCTGCGCTTATACGTCACTTGATTACATTTTTTGCGTTTGTTACGCAGTAGTTATAGATTTCCTAGAAAAACTTACACATGTTTTTTTTTGTTTTATTTTTTAGGTTTTGTTTACTTTTACTTTTCGTAATTAGTTTACGAATAGTAAATTACAAACGTGACTCAGACAGCAGCTTTAATAGTTAATTGTGAATGTTTACGCTCAGCAGCGTTAATGTGAGAAAGTGTGCCTACATTCGTGTTTCTAA
This sequence comes from Chymomyza costata, assembly GCA_018150985.1. NCBI lineage: Eukaryota > Metazoa > Arthropoda > Insecta > Diptera > Drosophilidae > Chymomyza > Chymomyza costata. The sequence goes on from JAECWU010000026.1 coordinate 160,944, forward strand.
AAGTGTGTTCCAATGCACTTCATAATTTTCCAAAACTTCTGATGACGGCTTACAGGCATTAACTAACTTCAGGCAGATCTAGACTATCCTTTCGGCAATAAAAAAATATCATCTACTTTAAAAGATTGAAAATACTGTAGTTTTGTTTAAGAGATTGAAAATAATTTGTTTCAATATTATTATAGTGCACTTCTCAAAAGGGCCGTTGAGAGAAAAAAAGGGACCCAAAGGTGACTATCGACCGGCCTTAGGCGCTCTCAAACATTTAATAAACATAGTCGCATAGCCGGACTCAAAAAAAAAAATATTTAAATTTAAAAATTGTGAAATTATCTGCAAACAATAAGTATTTTAATGCTTAAATATTGGACCTCATCAATAACTCGTCAACTGCATAGAGCAGGGGCCGGCACGATATTTTTGAGTCTGTATAGCTGGCGCAGTGACGTCACAATGCTTCGCCACAAGCATCGGCATTGCCGCTTTGAATATTAATATTATTAACATTATTTTCTTAGTTTAATCATGTATCCAAACAATTTTTTTTCGTATTCTAGCAACATTTCGTTGTATGAAAAATAAAAAAAAAATTTTTTTGGATAAATGATTCTATTAGAAAATAATGTTAAGCTAAAATATGAAAGGTGTCTTTAGTCACCTCGTGGTTGAAATAGTTTAAAAAAAACCAGAACTATCAGAAAAAGTAAAATTAAGAGAACATTTTTTTTTTTAATTTTAAAAATTTATAATCGATACGATCCCTGGTTTTAATAAAAACTATCGGTAGAAAGCAAACCATGTATTCCAAAAAATGCTTAACTTCCGTAGTCATAATTTAAAAAACCAGACATATCAATAAAAATAGAATTGAAAGAAAAAATTTTAAAAATTTTCAAAACTTGCAAAATTATAATCATTACGATCCCTTATTTTAATAAAAACTACAGGGACATAACAAACCATTTTTTTTTAATAAAAAGAAAAACATATTTCCATTTGAAAAAATGCGAAACATAAGAAAAAAATTTTAACAAAAAAAAAACAGCTGTTGAATGCAAAGTATTGTAGTATAGTATATTTGATCATATGACGTCACGCGCTCAAATACTTCCACACTGCCGCTTAACATATCACCATCTCTTGCCTGCTTCATGGGTTTTTTTCTGCAAGAGTTAAACCAAAAATTGCATCATAAACGGAAATTGTGGCTTAGCTACCGTAGTGTTGAATCAATATCGAACGATGAAACGTATTGATAAGCCGGTTAGACGTAGATATTTAGATAGCAAGTGGGTGGGCGCAACCAACAGTCCGGTTTGGTTATAATCCAATGTGCGGCCAACAAAATCAGCGGGTAGCCAAAAACCGAGTCAACAAAAGTTGGCTAAAACGCAGCGCGCAGCAGGCCACAAAATGTGCCACAGATTTGCAACTCTATGTGAGTTTGGTGCGTGAGTGTATGCCCTGTATCTGCTGCAATTGTGCGGCCCAGAAGTCAAACTGCGCCAGTTGTCGTCCTTAACCAAAAAAAAAAAAAAAGAGCAAAAAGGTGGAAACAGTTTAGTTTAATGCCATAAGACCTGCCACAGCAGCAGCAGCGGCAGCAGCAGCAGCAGGAAGCAAAACAATTTCAACTCAACGCGATTTGAATCTGCTGGCGATCTTATTTGAGCCTCGCGCGTTTAGCTGGAAAACCACACGTGCCTCCTCCACGCAGTCCATACACACATATAACCACATGCTGCACATGCCTATATACCACTTGCTGCCTGCCGCTGAGCGCATCCTGGGGATTTGTTGCTTTCGGGGGCGTCTTGCATACCACATTCGAAGCGTTCCACGGCGCGGGCCACAGTAGCCGCCTGGCATTCGTTTCGCATTTGGAAACGCTTTCATTATCAGGAAGCATCCTGCCGTGTCGCTTGACTTGGAAACATTTAAATTTTGTGCACCCTCTAGCTTCTGAAGAGTATGTGGAAAATTATGTTGCTCCGGCAATGTTATGCTTTATCACAACATAGTCAATATTTAATTAACACGATCGCAGCGTGCCTCAAAGTCGATTAGTTGTCTATTGGTGGACGTAGGGGTCGTACACGGAGTCGTCATGTAGGGGTCACTCAGGAGCGGCAAATGAGTCATGTCGAAATGATTTATGGATACCAAGCAGATAATTTTGTTGTAGGGCAGCGTTAAATTATACCAATTTGTTAAAAGGGGCGCAAATGTTGGCTCATATTAAGCGAGGGTGAATTGGATATTATTATCGCTAATGAATCGAGCTAGCAAGCCCTGGGGGTTATCTACGAGTACAAGTTGATTGCTTGGGAACTGAAATCAAAAGTGGTAGACAATGTTGAAGTTTCTAGGTGTAATATGTTGAAGGCAGAGTTATGTGTTAGAACTTTAAGAAATATAGGGGGTTTTTCTTAGTAAGTGAGCACCTCTTAAAAAGCTTGAAGCTTAAAAATTTTGTAAAAATCTAGATCTGTAATTTAATGGTATAAAATAAATTAGATGAGCTGTTTGCGATGATCCAGATAGCGTAACAAGTAATTCATATTTATATAGATGTATACCTATGTTCAATAGTTTTATACAATAGTGATCCGAGAGATTGGAACTTGTACAGTAAAGTTACGAGGGCAGTTTCTTAAGTCAGTGTATATTTACGAAAGTAAATCAATTTCGCCTCATTTTTTTCCAAAAACAATTTGAGCATATAAAAGCTACTCTGCGCGATGGATGACCATAAACCGTATTCATCATGCAAAATTCCATGAATTAGGCTGCGAATTGCATTCTCAGCCAACATACTCTCCAGATCTGGCCTGTAGGGACTAACCTGAAAAAATTACCATGCATAGAGATTTTGGTCGAAAGATTATCTGAAACAAATGCCTATGTTGGAAGCCTTAAGAAAACCTATAATTTGAAAGAAATACGAATTTTGAAAGAGACATCACTGCCTATTGTGGACCTTGAAAAACCCTTTTATTTATAAGAAATTAAACAAAAAAGATGGCGTACGTTAAAGTCGGGCGCAGACGACTTTGGGATACCCTGTACCACCACATTGCAATTATGTCCGAAATATTGCTTAAGACCTCCAAAAGATACGATATTTTCATAAATAAACAGAAATCAGTCGAATTTTGCACCAAACTATATGACTATATGATATAGTCAACCGATTTTGATCAAATTTAGTACACTGATTGGAAACTATAAAAAACTTCTTAATGCCAAATTTGGTTACGGTATCTTCACAAACAAACGAATCACAACGAATTTTGCACATTTGCACATTGCATTTTTTTGACCGATTGGGTACTTGGGTACTCTAAAAAAGTTCTTAACTCCAAATTCGGTTACAATATCTTCACGAATTTTCGTCATATAGTTGTACGATTTGTAAATATTGTTCGGGTGTAAGTCTTTCCATGATGAAATGGAAAGGAAAACTGAAAAAAAAACACATGGCAAATTGAAAGTACTCACGCGTGATTTATATAAAAAAAAAAACATATTGAAAAAAACCTCAAGATTGATGACCCTTTATAAGCAACATATAATAAAGGCAAAAAAGACTTTAATTTGATTATAATTTATGATGCTTTTTTCTTATTTTACACTTTCTTGCTCTCAATTTAAAACAGTAGAACATTAAATTTGCAGCGAATATTCCTTCATTGGGGTCCTACGAGATTTTATTGAGATTAATCTTGCTATAAACAAATAAAAAAAAAGAATTAATGTTGTAATTTTACTCTCGTGCGTATTTTTTTACGATCCACAACTTTTGCATGCATATCGTACGCAAAAATGAGGCAAGGAGGTTAAAAATACGAAAATACAACTTATTAGTAACTTTGGCGCCCTCTACCGGTCAAAATATGAACTTCTGAGTATACCTTTCATTTGAGATTCAATTTTGAGCATTTCGTGTGTTAAAAGTTTTTTCTACGACTGATAGAATTCGAGACAAATGGTCTTACACAATTATTCAAATAACGATAAGCCCTATGGGAGGGGAAGGTCCCCTTTTTGGTTTTAGACTTTTTGGGTGGTCCTTAAAACATTAGGCAACAGAAATTCTAGTGTGCATTTTTTCCAGGTCAAAATATATTTTCACTGTACTAAATCGTACATTTTGCACCTAAAATTCTTATTTATGGATTTTTTTAAGAGCGAAGTACTTTTTTTTACTCAGTGAAAGCGTTATCACTGGTCCTCTGTGTTGTAAGTGTGACCATATTTTCTTTTGGAATTTTTGTCAAAAAAAATAATATTCCGTACGGATTGATAACTTTTATCCAAAGCATTTCTTGATGAAAGCCATTGGAAATGGGTCGAGGAGCCCTTTATCCTCATACGTACTTTATTCATTACTAAAAAATTTTAATTATTACTATTTTTGGCAGTCTATTTTTATTTTATTTTGTAATACCCACGACATAACCTTTTTCCTATGCCTTCTTTTGGGAAAAAATATATTCCCGGATATTTAAACATAGAAACTGTAGTATTTAAGTCCAAACTACTGGGTATAAAAAAGATATATTCGTTGGTTTTTACGGCGGCCATATTAATATAGGATACCCTTGACCAGTGGCGGATACCCGAGGGTGGTTTTCGGGTTGACAGACTTTTTGGAGCTTTGATATACATACACTTCGAAGCGAAGAAAACCGCCTAAGACCAAATTCTGTACCTGACCTTGACATAACCTTTAACATCACTTGGAGTTGATTTAGGAAAAGAAAATAGATTTAAAATAATTTTTAGATCATTGCTTACCCTTAATTTTTGCACTAGACCATAGTTTTTTAAGTCCTTTGACAAACTATTTAAACCATGTAAGCCCCAAAATTTCGCTCATTTTAAAAAAAAAAACAATATCTTTTAGGTTTTTTCTTTTAATTTTATAAATATGTTTATTCAATTACTTATTTCTTTGTTTTCTTTAAATTTAAAAGTGCGGCTTCAAGGCATGCCAGAAAAAAAACAAAAAAATCGCTCATAAAAATACATAATATTATTAATATTATTTTTAATATTTATATATATATTAATATGCATACAACGCACTCATTCATACACACAGTGCGCGTTGCATGTAATACATGTATGTATTGCATATGTTCTTGTTGTTGTTTTTTTTTCTATTTTTTTTTTATTTTTTGTAATTTATATAAATAGCAAAAATTTACAATCTTATTGCTTTGCACTAAAAAACAATTTTTTAGGCCTTAAAGTTTTTTTTTAGTTTATTTTTCTGTTGATTTATCAAAAATATATGTTTTTATTTCATATTTAATTTAAAACTTAAACAAAACAATGCATATATATTTTATTTTATATATATATATATTTTTTTTATTATTACACATTATTATTAATTTTATGTAATACATTTTCAACGTGTAGAAATACTTATTATTTATTTAATTTTATTATTATTAAATTGTAATTAATTTTATTATTAATAATGTAGCGAGAGGAGCAAAAAAAAGGAGTTAAGGCAAGAAAATTGCAGCTGTTTGTTGCTTGTTGTTGTTGTGGTTGTAGTGGCTAGTATTGCATTTGTTTTTGTAAATGTTGCCAGGTTGTGCATATGAAATGTTGCTGAGAGCAGGATGTTGCTGATAAGGCTGTTGCTGACAATAAATGTTGAGCTGTTGTTGCTGTAGATTTCTTGCTGTTGAGCATGTTGCTGGCTGGCTATGATGTTGCAATGAAATGTTGCTGTCCCGCAATTGTTGTTGTTAACAATGAAAGTACAAAAAGCTTGAGCTTAATTGCGCTTTCCCAAGCAACATTTGCTTTTGACAGTTGCATTTGCGTGTGTGTGTGTGGGTGTGTTTGAGTTTTCTGGTTGCTTGGCTATGTTGCTGAGGCTTTGTTGCTGCAACATTTACTTGGCATATGCACGCCCACAAGTGTCCATATGTAAATTTCTGCAAAAATCATGTTAAGTTGTTGTTGTTGTTTTTCTTGTTCTTATTGCTGTGCTGTGTGCTGAGCAACATGTTGCTATGGTATTGAATTTGTTGCTGTGCTGCGCCTGCGCAACATTTCGTGCGTTTCGTGGTGCTGTTTGGTGGGCGTGGTGCATTTGTGGGCGTGCTTTATTTTTTATACGATATGTGCATGTTTCATAACCAAACAACCAAAATAAAGTAGCAGAAAACATAAACCAAAAGTTTTTTTTTTTTTATATTTTTGTGTCCTATACCAACACCCTCTTAACTTTATGCACTGGGCTGGGCAGCCCCCAGAAGCTATTTGTATATTGTATCTTTCAGCTTTTCTGGTTTTCTGCTGCTGTTTATTTAATTTTTATATAGATTGCATCTACAAGTAAGCATTTGCATATGTAGCTTTGACTTATGTATATATGTAGCATATAGTATATTGTGTAATTGCTGTTTTCTGTTACTCTTTTTATTTATCAATAAGTTCTTTTTATATTTTGCTTTAGTCCCATTTAACATATTTAGAGTTTTGCTGTTGTTGTTGCTGCTTTGCTTTGATATCTTTTCTTTTATTTCTTTTGTTTTTGCTGTTACTATATTGTATTTATGTTTTTATTTATTTGTGTGGTGTTGTTTTTAGCTTATCGCCAAACACACTGACTACATCTACAAAAAAATAAAAGAAAAAAAGAGTAAATAGAGAAAAATAGCAATGTAGAAGTGTTGTGATAAATACAAAAAACAATAACAAAGCGTTAATAATTTGTAGGCATGGTTAAATGTGTATATAAGTTTGTATGTGTATGGGTGTAAGTGTGTTGCCAAAAATGTATTGATTTGGTTGCTATGCTAGTGTATATGCTTTGGGTGTATGAGTGAGTGTGTGCGGGCGTGCAGATACTTTTTGAAGCTTTGGGCTGATTATATTTTAATAAGTCTCATTTGCAATCTCAATATATTTCAATTTCAAAAGAATTCCCTGCACTTATAGGTCAAGGGACATAGGCTAAGTCTTACCAAAAATCTATTGTTCGATCTATATTATTTGAGCTTATCTGTACAGATACTTTTCGGAAATCTTGCAGCTACATACTTGGAATGTGCATAGGGCTTATTACGTTTTGTTAAGTGTTCTATTAAATTCAAAAAATTTGCATTTTGTAAAGAATTTCCAGCTTCCAAAAGAGAAAGATATCTATTAAGTTAGTGCCAATTTTCTATTCTGGCTAGCTAGGTAGGTAGGTGAAGGCGGCAGATGGGACTTAGCGTCCCAACTCACTTAGGCCAAGAATAGGCCCGTTGTGATGCCGATAATGGGAGTAAGTGATAAGCATATAGAATAGACAGGAAAAATTAGGGGAATAGTAAAAGTGGAAAGTGCAGGACCATGCTTTTACAACCTCTGGGATGATAGTCTAGTCCACTGAAGCTAGGCTATCCTGGCTAAGTCCCCAGAAAAACTCTTCTTACTTGTGAGATCTAGAAGATACGGGCTAAGTTTAAACAAAAACGTATTTTTCTCGACGCATTTCTATAAACTTACTTTACTTAATATTTTGAAGCTCTAAACTAAGAAAGTATATTACATTTTATTGAATCTGATCTTTAATTCAATCATATTAAAGTTTTAAAAAGAATTCTTTAAAGAAAAGGGGCTATGGGAAGCTAGAGCAAATTATTTCTGTAAAACTAAGTCCCTCACATATAGTATCTTAAACTTGACTTGTTTTTCAAGATGCATTTTCCATATTTCACCTAACCAGTAGACCAGTTGTCGGCACAAAATACGCTCATATTTTAGCTTGCGTTTGTGTGAGTGCAGCGCAGTGACGTCACAACGCTTCGACACAAGCATCGGCATTGCTGCCTCGTGTCTGTTGCTGCGCACACAAGTGCATGCAAAGTGTACGTGTACTGTACGTGGGTCAACGTCGCTGCCGCCACTAATCCCTATACACGTGAGAAAGGGCCGTGCCCACCACTGCAGTAGACATTTGTTAAAGTACAAAGTTTTCGATGGATTAATTTTTAGATTCCTAAACTATTTTTTTTTTTTTTTTCAATTCTTTGTAGATTTTTCGGGGATAGTTTGAGTCCTAAAACGCCGTGTATATGCTGAGCTGTACTATATTCGTTTATTTTCTACATAATTCTTCTAATCAGTAGACATTTCTAAAAGAAGAACGAAGTTTTTGAAATATGAATTCCTTTCTAATCAATATTTTTGTTTGTTATACTTTTTTTAATTTTTCACACATATTTTAGCAAGAGTTTAAATCCCAAAACACCTTTCTGCATTTTTTTCTACTGTACATTATTCTTAAGATACATTCTACATATTTTATCTAAGATTTCTTCATTTTTTTTTTTAGTTTTTCGTAAATATATCGCGAAGAGTTTGAACCCAAAGCCGCCTTGTTGCAATCGGACCCACTGTATATGATTCTAAAGATACATTCAAAATATTTTGTCTAATTAGTAGATATTTTTAAGAACTTAATTTTCAAAATGGAAAATTTAGAAAAAAAACTTGTTTTCTTTTATTTGACGTAAAAAGTACATCGGGAAGAGTTTGAACCCCAAATCGATTATGATTCTTAAAATATATTCTAGGCATTTTAATAACTAATCATTAGGCATTTCTTAAAAAAAAAATCAAATTTCAAAATATGAATTTTACAATTTCTAATTTATTGTTTCATTTCTTTGTATTCCTTAATTTTTCTTAGTTACATAGGGAAAAGTGTTTAGCCCCAAATCGCCTTTCTGTTTCTTCAAATATTCGAGCATCGTAGCTTATTAACAAAAAATTTAAACTATCATGAACCAGTTTAGAAAATCGATTAACCATCCGTTTTATTCGTTTTCTCATCAAAGATAACACTAGTTTACACGAAAAATGAACCTTTGTAAAAAAGTGTTTTTTAGGGTAATTTTGGGTCGAGAAACACGAATATGGCGACCTTTTTTTCTTAAGCACCGATTTTGAGATTTTTTCGATAAACATGTTTTTGGGCACTTTTTTCAATTATTCGTTAATATCTCGATTGACATTTTCGTGTTTCTCGACCCAAAATAACCCTAAAAACACTTTTTTACGAAGGTTCACTCGATGACCCTTAAATTTGTAAGCTAGTGTAATACTTTTTTTTTCAATTTCAGTATTCTACGTTATATTTATAACTTGACCTTTAAGAAATTCTAAAATTTTCAAATTTCATATTGTAAATGCTAGAATCGGATTATCGGGCCGGGGGATTGTCCCCGAGCCCGGAGTTTTCTCAGGGGCCCGGTGTTATTACTGTCGTAATGTCATGTTCAAGCTAAAGGTGTAATAGAGAGGCCGGTACATTTTCCCCCGCGGGCCCGGATTTTCTCTCTACGGCCCTGGTTCGAATATATAGATATAAATAGAGCTGTATTGAATTTCCCAATATCTTAAAGAGCTGCTGTAAAAACTAATGCATTCTGAGATGTACCATAAAATCTCTAGACCCTCTGTGGTTTTGTCTTAAATTAAAATTAAAACATCACGTAAGTGCCGTCGGCCTTTTCTATCTAATTCACTTGAAGCAGTTGTCTAACACTTTGACGCATTGCTTTTTTTGTTTTGGAAATCGGCTGAAAGGTATTTCCTGCACAACACTGAAGTTCATACTAGCGAATTGAAAAATCTTTTGAAAGAAATTTTCTGCACAAAACTAAAATTCTTGTACTTGTACTCTTAATAGCCGTTTCTCTCTGTTTTATATATTTACTATTTACCAGAGGAAACTTGAAACTCTTGAACTTTTCTTTATGACCAACTTTTAGCCACACACACTCACCCATGTTTGTATGTATATATTTATGTAGTTTGTTTATAACCAACACCAAAATAATTTCGAGTTTTTGACCAAGATAATTTTTTCTCTCACGCATGCACCTTAACCTATATACACACATTTGGTTGGACCTAGTATTTGCTGAATTTTTGTTTTTTTTTTTTTTGTAGATTTTTAGTGATTTTTTCGCGTCTAGGCCCAACCAACCAAACACTAACCAAAAAGTAGCCGTCCGTAACTCACCTGTGCTGACGCAGATTATCACGTTGCTTGAAATATTTGCCACAGACCTCGCAGGAATATGTTATCTCTGGTGATTTGTGGGTGCGCTCGTGTATCATCAGATTGTATGGCTTGGTGAAACGCCGCTGGCAATACTTGCAAATGAACTCACACTTTGGACGCATCTTGCGACGGAAATCCGACCGGCAGTCATCGTTGTCGATTCGCATTACAGCAAACATTTTGACAGACGATTTTTACCTACGTGCCGCTCAGTACTGTATGGAAAAGTTATATGGTTTTATTTTGTTTGTATGTTTGCTTTTTTTTTTTTTTTGTTATTTTTTTGTGCTGAGTGGCGACGGTGCTGATTGTGCTCCGTACGTGCGCTCTTTTGCTCTCAAATGCGTTTGTGGTGCGCTCTTGCACTCAGCTGTTTTGAGTAATATAGCTGTAGCTGAGTGAGAGTGTGTGTGCGTGTGTGCCCGCGTTGAGTGTTGTGGGCTGTGCTCTTTGGTGGGAGTGCAATGAGCGCAATGGCTAACGGTACTCAGTGCTGCTATCGCGCTGTCACTGTGTTGGTGTACCGTTAAAGATAACGTTTAATTTTAATTGACGTTTGTTGTTGTTGTCGTCTGGTGAAATATGGCAACGCTGTGTTTTTTGTTTTTTTATTGTCACACACTTCACACTGCTCGCTATGGCTTTATGCCCGTCAGTTGTGATTTCTCCGGCTCTGCTTACTGGCTGGCTGGCTATTGTTGTTGTAGGCGTTTTGGGTGGGCCGTCAGCTGCTGCTTTTTAGTTTATGGCGCACTTTAAAACAAACACCTAAAAAAGACAAGAAACAAACACAAGAAAGAAAAAAAATATATATAAATAAATAAGTTAAATAAAGTTAGCAACGCCTGCGACTTTTATGTGCCAATAAATTTGAGCAAAAATACCACGGCAACAACAAAAACAACTTGTCAACTTAAATCACGCAAATACACACACACACACACTTAAACTACAAGAAATTGAAAATGACTCATTGGAAGTGACTCCAAAAGCTTAAAGAGTTGGTTGGCTTGGTGTTGACATTTACAAATCACCGCCAGCTAAAAAACAACAGTCAAGTTTCACCATATTCAACGTGAACAGTGTTAACCTTCGCTTATAATTTGTATATACGCTACTTTAAGAGTATAAGAGCATATTACGTTCAACCAAATGTATGTAACGTGCAGAAGAAAGCATTGTCACCTCTAAAGAGTGAATCGAGCTTACAAAGCATTGATGAAAAAAAAAATGGACAGGAATAGACAGCATTAATTTTAAAAACATCCAAAAAGGATATAATGGATAGCTGAGTAATTTGGGACGACTTTAATGAGCTTCACCCTATCACGAATTTCCTTTAGGCCTATACGTTAGGGATATCCCATTTGGAATTTTTTTTTTTTTTATATGATGTTTTGTCATTCCGCGCGTAATTTTTCGAACTACGTAGACCCCTTTAAGTAGAACCAACTTTGTAGCGGACATTTGAAAGATAATTTTGTTGCCTACAATTTTGGTCTATAAAACTTAAATTTATATCTCTCATTCTCAACGTTGCAGAAGCTGATCAAGTTTGTTGAAGAAACATTTCCAATGCCACAAATAATATTTTACAAAATTGATCACCATGATTGAAATTAATATATTCGCTTTCCAACTGCCTAGCAGTTGAACACTAACCTCGGAAAGAAAATGTAACTTAGCAACACCCTATTCGACCTAAAGATGCAGAAGGAGCTGCAGCTTGTTCGAGGAAGCATTTAAGACATTATAAGTATACCGTATTGATCTATATAAAAGATGAATAATTAGGTGAAGTTTGTTCAAGCCAACATCTCTGATACCGCATATTCCGTATATAATAGATTTATAAGCATGAACAAACGAGCCGATTTAGACCTATGTACTGTCCACCTGTAAGTCTTATAAAAAAATACGAGGTCTGTCAGTCTGTACAAACGATGAAATTTCGGAGACTATCAAAGTTAGTTGCATATTAGTTGACCAATAGAAGAAAGTGTGGCTGAAGTTAGTTGAAAAATGCATTTCCGATGATTTAAACTATATACCAAATTGTTCAAATATCAAATCAAAAAAGTCGCTTTCCGTCTGTCTGCATAATGATGAAATCTCGGAGACTATCAAAGTTAGAGGCTGATTAGTTGACCAATAGAAGAAAGAGGGGCTGATGTTTGTTGACAAATGCATTTCCAAGCTATCCGCTGTATTATCGCTTGAATCTCAAATATCATTAAGTTTAGGGAAACATTCTAAACAAGCTGTGAAATCTTTTGTCCTGAAATTAAACAGAGCTACGCTCGTTTATTATAAACTATAACTTTATAAAAAGTATTGCTATATATTAGCCAAAGTCATCAAGTCACGTTCTCTCATGTAAGTCTTATGATCAAAACATTGTTGACATTTTGTAGATAGAATTTCTTTAACAGCGCCATCGAAGCTTCGCACCGGAACATATGGTTATAATATTCTTTGAAACTGATAGTGATACAAGTTCCAAAATTCGCTCTTAAGTATTATCAGAAATCCAATAGTTTTAGCAAAATAGTGTACAGCATGTACTATTTGTAATAACTACACAGCAGTCGATCACGCACGAGCATTGTTGCCAAGTTTCAGTGTCAGGCATTGCCATATAAACGCCAAAATAGTTGCTGCAAACGCTTTTGTTGTTGTTGTTGTATTGATTACTTCCGCAAGTTTCAGTAACGTTTAACACAATTGTTCAATTAACGCCTTAAAAAAAAAAAACACAAATACCGTAGTACAATTATCGATTGTACCATATTCGGCGCTTCAGTAAGTGCTGGAGACAAAAGCTTTCATATACCTATATGTTGTTTTTTTTACACTTTTTGTTAACAAGTTTATTTTTTTAATTGGCACTCATAAGCGGCGCCTGCAGCTTGGCATAAATTTATGCGCTTATTAAAAGTGACTCCGAAACAAAGCTCAGGATTGGAACTGCGAACTGGTAGTTAACAACTGTTATTTTTTATTTAATTTTATTTTTGTCATTTCGGCGCCGCTGGATAACTCTGTTCGAAATCTTTACACATGTGTCTTTTAATGCCATTCCATACATAACAATACAAAAACCAACAAAAAAGGGGACACATTTCTGCACAAACAAAAGCCTTGCTGACTGCAGCCATCAGCTGGTAGCAGCATCCAGCTTCACTGCCTCTTAACTATATATGCCCCACATATATGTTTTTATATATATATGTGTGTTTATGTGCGCAGCTGGAACACTTTTTGGAGTTTCGTTCCAGGTTGACAACAAAAGCAAACGTCACAGCGGATACTGCACCGACCGTAGCCGGGGTCGTAGTTATTGTCATTATAACATTAATGCCCACTAAACATATTCAAATTATAACACTGGCTCGCCCCGAACCTGGGCAACCAAACTTGCAACCAATGCAAACAATGTGGCACTCTTTGGACTGCTCGGTTCCATGTTAATTTGTGTACACAATGTGGCGTCACATTGGCATTTTAACGCCGTTAATCATGCGACACAGGGCGCCTGCATAGCCGCCGCATCCAATGGAGCAATATACAAAGCTACACTGCGCAAAAGAGTCCTATCAAAATTTAAGAAAAGGAATTTGAGAATTGGGAAAAGATTTGAGGATTAAACTTAAAATCTCATTACTTTCTTAAAACAAACTTTCAAGTTCGAATGAAATTTTTTGCGACTTTGGGATAATCGTATCTTGTTTTTTTCTCAGTGCATTAAAGGCGCTTCAGGCGTGGGTCGCGCGCGTTTTTTCTATGCAGCAAGAACAAGGCCCGTTTAGAAGTAACATTAAAATCTTTGTTGACTTCAGGAAGCATTCAGGCAGTCAAAGACCAGCTTGTTTAATGGCTGCTTAGTATTCTAACTTAATATATGTATAATATTTATGTTCATTTGAAATTTATTCTTGTTGCTCTTAATCTTAGATCAATATTAAAGCGTTCACAATGTTCCAATGCATGTTCTCCAATTTTCTGTCGTGATGTAAGAGAACCGCGATAGACGAGAAGCATCATTCCCAACTTAAATGACAAAATCGTTATTGGAAAAGTGCTTAGACCTGAATTGATATCGGATAAATGCTTGGACCGGGGGATAAATATGCGCTATGCCCATCTAGGACACCGCTTAAAATCACGTCAGTTTACGACAGCTTCATTACAGGGCTTAGAGGGTTTTCGGTTGGAAAACAGGGAAGCTCTTCAACGTGACGTCACCAGCAAAGACAAAAAAGTTTATGATTCAGTGATTTGCATCTAAACCGTTTTTATTCCAAGTAAGAGAGTTTTAGGTTGGAAAACAGTGGACCCCCAATCATATTTGATATTGCATCCGACTCTAGCTGAGAAATTAAATGAATATACTATTTACAAAATTATTTTGGTGTTCAACTCGAATATTTAATACTAAAGAATAAGAATGGCAAGAATAATTTAAATTCTGGTGGATAAAATGTTGAAGGAGAGTTTTTTTGAATTAATAACTTGCCAAATGAACTAGAAATATTTGAAATCATACTAAAAAAATGTAAAGGGTCATCAATCTTGACTTTTTTTTTTTAAATGAATCGGAAAATCTTTACTATCAATAGAAAGAACCATTCTTGCCATTCACTTTTTAACATAATCCCTTTCAAATGTTGGCCGCAACTGCGCCGTAGCTCGTCCATGCGAAGGTTCTAATTTTCGATGACGCGTTCAAGCACAATCAACGGTATCGTCGTGTTTAACACGTGTAGGTGCGGTTAAAATCGTAGCTGTCTAATCTTTTAGCAGGCGCCTAAGCTAAAAAACGTAGCCCCAAAGGAAAAAGTCTAACGGTGTGATATCACACGATCTTGTCGGCCAATTCACCAGTCCGGAGCGTGAAATTAATTGTTCACCGAATTGGTTCCATAAAATGGCCTAAGCGCGCGAAAAATATTCGAATTTTGAACATATAATTGTACAATTTGTAAACGTTATTCGGGTTTAAGTCTTTCCATGATGAAATGGCAATGAAAGCTGAATAAAAAACGTTGTTGCAACTTAAAAATTCTCACGAGTGATTTGATCAAAAAGATTCGCCTTTTTGAAAAAACCTCTTATTATTGATGCTTTTAATCCTTTATATCTATATATTTAATTTTGTCCAACTAAGTGAAAGATGTATTCTTACGCTAAAAGACGTCCAATTGAAGCCAAATTTTCGATGTTTTAAATCCAAGTTAAAGCGCTCTTTTTTTGATTAGTAACGTAATGTCAAATCAAACTATTATACTTAAAAATGTGTTTTTATATGCCAAAGACTAGCACTTGGAGGAACTTTGCTCCAACTAGGAGCCTAAATAGGACACTAACTAAAAGACCAAAGGTCAATTCTCAGAAATTTTCGATTTTATTATCCAAGTCAAAGCCCTCTACTATTTTTTTTGTGCTTTGCACGCGTGGATTCGAAACCCATCCTCGTCGCCAATCAATACATCCGAGGCCGACTGTATTCTTTGAGTTCTGGTATGAGACTGTTTATTGTATGTATAACATGTAAGTACAAATGTACGGTTTCTAGTGTGGTGAATAAACTTAAACTACATACATATATTTTTGTGCTTATATATTATCAATGAATCATCAGAATGATTGCAAGCTATATAGCAGCAACAGGCTGGGCTCCTTTTTAAGAATACTTTCCTGTAGAATGGGCTTTAAATAGAGATTCGTGCGGTATCACAATGGGCCAGTCTAGGCCTAAGTGTGCTAGCTTTTTAAGCCTAACCTATTTTCACCTAACAAGAAATATTAAGATTAAATTTCGTAATCTGGAATAGTTCATTTATCAATATAATTTTATAGCACGTAAAATATAAGATCAAAATCTATGTTTCCCTATAACGACGAAATTTTCAATTGGCTTAGTTTGTCTTTTCTTTTTGTTTTTTAAATATGAATGTAATGTAAAATACAAGTACAAACTTCAAAACAAAAAAAAAACACCCTATAGACTGCAAAAATATGTCTCTTTGCCTCAAAAATTCCTGTTAAAGTCAAATCACTTGGCATACAATTTATCGCAAACTCGAATATCGAGAAACTGTTGTCTGAAACCACTATTAGTAGAAAACCCGATAATCGGGACAAAGATGCTCTAATTTTTTAGTTTTGGCATTTTGGTTTAAATTTTGCTTACTGCATCTCTTTCCATATACAAAATCTTCCAAAGCAATATACCACAATTATTATATGCTCTGAGTTCTTAAAACAAAAATAACTATTTATGACGAAAAACATTTCCGCAAATCCGCTTAAAATTTGCCAGCACGCCTACAGTAAAGTGTGTGAGATCACGCTGCAAAGAGAGACTCCGAGCAAGACTCAGACCCAGACCACACAGGCCAGATCAAAAAGTGTGCAATGTATTGCAAATATTGTATAATAAACTGTTGTACAACATGCGGCTAATCCCATTAATCTGCAGTAAAAATAATTAGTGTTTTGCACACACAGAGTTTGCAAATGAAAACAAGCGATCTCTCTGGAGAGAAAGAAAGAAAGAGCAAAAACAATGCGCCTGGAACACAGCATGACATTGACTGACTGAAGGGCATAAGCAAATGCAGAAAAGATCAGTTCCCGAGAGACTGCGAGAGAGAGTGAGAGAGAGAGAGACAGAGAGCTCAAGGCGTTAATGCTGCGTGAAATTAGATTTGCACCAAAAAAAAAAAAAAGATGAAAAAATACAGTCAGAGTTGCTACGTATCTGCGTATCTATAAGATGTTTAAAAGGTAAGTGCACTGTCCAAACATCATGCACTGTTCCAGGAACAGGAACGAAGAGTTACAGTTTAACACCCCGGCCAGCGATAATGTGTAGCGGTACACGCGATAAGACCTCAGCCCACAATGACACACTCAGAGAGTACCAACAACTGTCCAAGGGACAGCTGAACGCTTGAGAAGACACATCATGGTCAAAAGCGATTACCACACAAACACCTAATATGCGTGCGTGTGTGTGAGCGCGCTCTTTTGGAGGCGGACAGTGAGTTGGCAAGGTGCCATTAAAAATTACAGCCGAAGAGTGGAAAAAATGACAATAAGCCAAGAGATATAAAAAAAAGGACAACCACACACACGCACACACACAAAGGGAGAGAGGAGCAGCAGATGAAGTGCCGCCGTCAGATGAACCGATTTGATACGAATCTAATTGTGCTAATGGCACAAAATTCTTACGAAAAACACCAATAAGTCGCAGCCTGAACTGAAATGAAAACAATTAGGAATTGCCCAGGATGGCACTTCAAGTAGAACAAAAGCACAACGCGCGAAACTGGCCACAAAAGGTGTAGCCTGTCATACCCACGCTCCCCTAGTACACGCATAAACGATCCTTTGACGATGTACCTTTTGAGACCTTTGTCGGTGCAGCACACCGACTCGAATCTTATGGCCAAAACGAATGCATCTTTTGATCATGTGGGAAAACAGACTTTGTGTCTTTTTTTTTTTGTGTCTTTTTTATTTTTTCATTTGTTGTGTGAAGAAAGTTGATTTGTGCCTCTTTTATTCTTTCACTCATTTCTGGCCAAGATCAACTGCATTATCGCAGTTAAATCTGACGCATGCGTATAAATATTTTAAGTTAGGGCTGCAAAATCTTTAGCTAGTTTATTTTTTTGGCGACGCAATTTTCCTGTCACTTCACTAATGAGACTCTAATTAATGGAACTCAGCGTGTGGTCACGGCAAGTCTGTAGACCGAGGTCATATTGACTTGGCTAAAGATTTTGGCTGATAATGTGAAACCAGCAGGCAGCTAGTTAATGATACAACTGATAACTGATGGATCGTTACTTAAAATATTTAAGTATGCAGCGTGTGAACTATGGGAATCCTAGTCGGAGAGGCGTAGGTACAATTTTCAAAAGGGGTCAAAATTAGTAAGCAGATGCAACAATGGAGTTTTAGTTTGAATCTTGGGGATATGGCAACCCTAGTCGGACAGACGTAGATCCAGACATAACTTTTGCCTTACTAACAGCTTGAAACTTCACATATGAGCTATGAGAATCCCTAGTCGGATGTACTTATCCAACTTCTAAAAACAATTTTCAGAGGGGTCCAAACTAGTAAGAAGATCCAACGTTGTAGTTATATTTTGAAGTTACACTTTGAGCTTTAATGGGACTATGGGAATCCTAGAAGACATTCAAAAAACAGAAAAAATTTTTAAAAGCGTACAAAATTAGTTTGAAGATCCGCTAACATAGTCATCAAAAGTTTAAAAAACAGTTTTTTACGAAACTTTAGTACACTTTTTAGAAGAATACAAAATTCCGCTGCGAACCGTTTCTTACTATAAAAGCTAGGGAAGTTATTTATAATTACCAGTTTTTGCTGACCGCTCCAGCTGCAAACAGCTCTTCAATAGTCTTGAATCCAAACTAGAGAAAAGTGCACACTGTATTGTGACTTGATGGAAACTTCTGGAAAGTTCTAGGCTTGTTTGTGTTAGATCGAGTTAGAATATGGATTAATTATCTCACAAAATAGCTATCTTTATAAACTCTAAAGCGAAAGTTTCAAAATAGTGCTGGAGAAAACAACGATGATCGAAGTTTTAAAATCTCTATATATCGATGTTGGCCAGCACTTCTGCTCTCATCAAATGGTTGTTTACTAGTAGAGAAAAATCTCTGAGATTTTAAACTTCGATCATCGATGTTTTCTCCAGCACTAGTACAAAAAGCTCCCTGCTCTCTCATAATTCAATCTACACTGATAAAAAAATTAATTCTTAAATCAAGATTTTTACATGCTTAATTTTAATTCGTAAAATTAGACCAGAAAATCTTAAAATAAAAATAAAACATCTTGAAATAGGATTCAAATTCTTGAAGAAATAAAGGGACGGCATTCTTAAACAGACAACAAAAAAAAAACTTACGCTGATTTCGTGACAATTTGGTCACGTTTTTATAACAAAAAAGCATGAAAGCAGACCATTTTTTTTATCAGTGTAGAGTTTCCTTCAAAAACTAGCATTATTTTTTGAGAATAAGTGCAAAAAAGTTCAAAATGTCCGAAAACCTACGATGTAGTACCAAAAAAACACATTTCTTTTTGTGGACCTCCTATAAAAATATGAAATTTAGAAATATTTGAATACTAAAGGGTGATTTTTTTGCTATTTGGTTTTTCAACCTGATTGTTCTGAAAGCTCACGCGTGATTCAAAAATATATATCAAAGTCGAAAACTACTCAGTTACCATTGCCTTTTGTTGGAAAAATTATGCCGAAATTGCACCTTTAAACGTAGTCGCCATCAACATTTACATGCAGTAATCTTTAAAAAGTAAATGGCAAAGATTGATTTACAATCTCAAATAAAAATTTCTTACATTTTACACATTTTCGTTGTTATTTTTTTTTTTTTTGATTTAAAAAACAAATGGTTTAATAAAAAACACCCTTTATCTTGAAAATTGATGATTTTGTTTTTAAGAATGTTTTCGGAAAGCTCTAGGCTTGTTTTTGTTGGGTCGTATAAGATCTACTTTAAACAAGTCCTTGAGAAGCCGCGGGATTTATAGAAATTCCTTAACTTATTTATTTATTTATATGCACTTATTTTTGTTTCTTTATAAAAAAAATAAAAATAAAATAAATATTCGAATTCTGTGTTGAAAATTTGTCCACTAAAAAAGAAATAGTATATCTAGAAAGCTCTTTTCTTGTTTATGTTTTAGCGTGGAAGAAAATGTTAATCGGCACATAAATTATGTACATATCATCATATTTTAGAGATCTCCTTTTAATAATAAGTCGAAAATCACCTGGAATGTAAAGCCCTAAATTTGTTTGGGTTGGTTTTTGTTAAATAATCATTAGTTGCGCTCCTAAGACAAAGTGTTAAGCAATTTTCTAAAAATTCTCGTTTTGATTTTTATTTCTGAGTTCATAAGCCTTCTAAATTTTAACACTAGCGAATAGAGTTTTTTGGCTAAGAAGATTCAAAACTTTAAAGTCTTAAATTTAAAGGAGTTCGTTTTACAAAATGTTGCTTGATGAGCTGTGTAAATGCCGTCGGCAGCAAAGCAACATGAAATTCCAGAATACTTTCGAGAATTTATTTTTAAAGACAAAGAATTTCCACATTGAGAAACATTTCTTAATGATATTTGAGGGAAACATTACTTTATAGTTTTAATTCGAAATATTTAAAATTTTTGAAGGCGTTCTTAAAGAATCTCCTGTAGTACTTATAATAATATTTCCCTGACTGACAATTTTTGTCAGTCGTCCCTGGGCGGGGCATGGGTATCTCTATTAATAACTGTTCAAAGAGAAAAGAGACCTACAGTTTATAGTCGAATCCGAACGGCGGTGTCTTCAATTTATAGAGATTTTCTTGGGCAAACAACGTCTTTGAGCTAGCCATGCCAGTGCTAGGCAAAGTACTTATAAGTAGACAAAAAGTGTCCTATTTAATGAAACACTTATTTTTTACAACTGACTTTAAAAGAAATTAAAATATTACTAACAAAAAGCTGGCAAATAAGCTCTTAAAGATATTTCTCCAAAAAAGGTCTCAATTATTGGATAGCAAATTGGTTCGAAAACAGTCTCAGTAGCGAATTTCGAAAACATTTGTAAGCTGCAATGCTAATTTTTCAATACTGCTTAGTATTGTACCCAAAATTTAAAGTATTTTGTATATTAATATCATTTGAGAGTGATGCCAATTATTGTGAGTATTTTAAGTCTTTTAAGTCGTACATTTTTGGCAGCTTTCTTATAAAAACTCGGTTGGTAGGTACTAAGCCTGCAATTGCAAAAATTATTTCTGAAAACCAAGGTTCATAAAAAAAAAAATATCTACGATAATTATTCAAGAGTTTAAGCTCAGTGAGGTAATGATATCAAGATTAGAGAATATTTCAAAATCAAGGTTTAAAGATATTAAAATATTATTCTAATTATTTTAGAAAATAAGCTCGGAGAGCATGAAACCAAAGTTTTAAAATACTGACGGCCTTAAAAATACTACAAAACTAAGATTTACAAAAATTTCATGATGTACTTTAGAGCATAAGCTCAGTAAAAGAATAATGACAAGGGCTAAAAATATTATGCCCGTCTTTGTAAGTTCGGTGATTATTGCCCAATCTTTGTTTTTTAAGCAAGACTATTGATATTTCCTAGAAATTATGTAAACTATCTATTAGGCGTAAAATGTGGCAATTATTGCAAAAAGCAGTTTGTCATAAAAGTATGTAAGAAGCATTTAAGCTTGATCTATATTCGAGAATGATTTTAAAGTTTGCTTTTGTTACAAGTTTTCTAACTAAGGTAAACTGCCTTCCGAATTTTTTTATTTCGGTAAAATGTGTCTTTTACAATAAATAGTATTACTTATTTGAAAAATATTGGATAGCTGTTACAAATTGTGTTCAATTAGCAGCTAAGCCCTAAGTTAACAATGAATCTGTATAGCATATCATATCCAATATCTAGTCATAAAATTTAAGTTTGAGAACACTTTCAAATAGAAAGGTCTAAACTTTTTAAGCCCAAGTCATAATGCTGCGCATAAAAAAGTGTTTCAATAAGATAAAATACAAAAAGGTCTATTTTACTTTGTGTAAAAGTTTTATAAGGCATTATATTACAGCTTTGCCGCTTAGCTTGACTGCAGAACATACGAGAATGCTTTCAATTAGAAAGGCGCACAGCCATTACTTTCCCCGATTATATCGCATTAACACTCCATTGACATTACAAGGGACCACCATTTTGCTGGCCCTGCATTACTTTCATACACACAAGCAAAAAAGCTCTTACACGCACACGCCATTACTTTCCCACACACACACACGCATACAGGCGACCAATGAACGCGCGTAAAACTGGTAGCCACAAACACAACCACAAACAGTAGAACAAGAACAAGAGGCGCCATCGCTGCTGCTGCTACCGTAATACGCTTAGAGAGAGCAGCGCGACGCATGCGCCAACGTAACTTACCAATGAAACGGATTACTTTTAATTGCTCTCGCTCTAACACTGGAATTACGCGACGACAACATGCAATATGCGGAATGCAATGAATTTGTTTGCTTTTAAATTGCACACTTGACACTTGGGCAATGAGTTAGACGTTGAGCTTGTTGCGTTTAATAAAACGTACTATAATATATGTATTTTTTTTTTTTTTGTATTTTATGTAAGGTACACACGAAGGAACTCAGGAACTACGCACGCTTGCGCGGCACAAAGTTGAATGAATGAATGCTACTAATAACTGAAAGAAATAGTAGTCAACGCTGCTGCTGCTGCTGCTGACGACGACCGAGAGCTGCTGCCGAGTTGAGGAAGCGGCGGACGGAGCAGCGCTGCCGAGGCGTGCCTACTTGTGCGTTGTGTAGGAGCGACGACGGCAGCAGCAGCAGCAAAAGAGGAAGCGACTTTGTATATGTATTAGTATGACTTGGGCAATACCAGTGGCCAATATATATCTATATATGTGCATATATATAAAGCGTATTAGTGTGCATGCGTCATCGTTGTGGACTACTGTGGCGGCTAGTCTTCTAACTGGCCAACCACGACGCATTTGCCAAGCAGCCGAAGCTCAATCGGCACAGCACGAAGTAGTTTGTTTTCGGGCGCCGCTGCCAAAGCCACAAAATCAGCAGAAGGAGGCGCTTAAGACCAGTAGCCGAAGCAAGTTCTTATAAACTTCGTGGGCTACCGAACACAAAGCGCATGCGCAACACGAGTAGCAAATAAACGACGCAATGCGCGTTACTCGTTTCACTCAGCAGCATGTCTGTGTGTGTATGTGTGTGCGTAAGTGCGGCAGCTGTCAAAGCTTACAGTAGCTACAAAATGGCTACAAGCAAACAATAGTAGTAGTTACAAAATGGCGACTTACCTTAAGGCCACAAAAGTCCCAGTAACAAATTTCTTCAAACTTAAAACGCACTTTTTTTATGCGCAGGCGCAAAGTTAGCAGTTTAACAAAAATAATTTTTGTTGCTGTTGTTGTTGTACTACGCACTCAGCTTATTTAGTGTATGTAGTATAATTTTCATTTACAAGCGACGGCAACGCGCACGGCTACGGCTACACTGGCTGCTAATATTATTAATAAAATATATTTCACTTCCGAACGCTTCTGTGCGCGAGAGTCAACTGCAAAGTTACGATCGAAACTTCAGCTTGATGGGTTTAAACAGCTGCCTGTGTTGAATGAGCAAGCGAGCGAGCGCAACAGCCTCAAAAGGCAACAACAACAACAACAATATACATTGAGTAAATGTGCAACAACAATTTTTGTTGTAGCGTTTTTGTTGTAAAAATAAAACAGCTTCTGCTTTGTACGCTGACGCTGCAGCCAGCAGCAGGCCATCTATCTCTGTCTGGCATTGAGCGTAGCAAAAGAAAGCAGCCACCATAAAAAACATGTACTCACACAAACACACGCACAGACCAAATGAGCGCAATGAGTGCAAACTTGTTTGAGCGCAAAAGGGCACACGTTTGAGCGCAGGCTAGCGCGCTGATTGGATAGCTTAACTGAGCGCAAGCGCAGGTGACTGTGTGTGTGTGTGTGTGTGTGTGTGAGAGAGTTGCTGGCGTGTGTGCATGTGTGAGCGCATTAAAGACAGGTGAGTCAAAAGCACGAACCCACGAACTGGGCGTTGCGTGTGTATGCTGTTGTTGTTGTTGTTTGTTAATTATGCCTAAATGCTCTGCTGACCGCAAAGCGTAGCTTTACATTTTAATTAAGACAAAGAGCGCAAGACCAGTAGCCAAAAAAAAAGCTAGCGCTCTCTTTTGTGCTTACTTAGTGCATCACACATATGTTTGGCTTTGTCTAGCTGCCGTGGCACGCCACAACTTTCTTTCACACACACACACACACAAACACATGCGTGGCCTTGTGGGCGTGCTTTTTGGCGCTTGCAGCCAATGACAACGCTGTCTGACTGCTGCTGCGCTACGGCTGTTGCTGCTGTTGGCGCTCAGCTGTCAGTGCCAGCAGCTGCTGTGCTGCCTGCCCTTAACCCGTTTTCTGTCAGTGTATGCAAGTTTATGCTGTTACTGTGTGTTTGTGTGTTTGCTGAAAACCAGTGGCGAGCGGCAGCCGTATTACGCATACGTCGCGTTGCCTGCCTGCCAGCCAGCCAGTCAGCCAGTCAGTCAGTCAGCCTGCCTACTTTGTTAACTGTCGCAGCTCCATTTTAACACAGACACAGAGAGAAAACATTTATATGCACACATGTACATAAATGTGCTTGTGACTCCAACGCCGCCTTTTTTTGTTTTTGTTGTAGTGATTGCCTTTATTGTTGCCGTTTTGCTGCTTGCAGCCATGGGAAACTTTTGGAATTCTTTTTTCGATTTTTTTTTTGTCTTTTGTATCATCGTTGTGTGGCCTCTTTGTTTCCATTTTATATTTTTTTTTTCCTTGCTTGCTGTACCACATAACATAATACATAAATACATTTTGTAACGCGCCGAAAAAGGGCAATATTTATTGTCTGTTTATCTCGCTTTTGACTCTAACTGATTGACTGTCCAACTGCCGCCTGGCCTTTCATTTTTATTTTTCCACAACTTTATTTTTTTCGACCTCTCTCTCTCTCCCTGTCTCACTGTATGAATGAAACAATCGCTTCATTCACAGAATTTCACAAAATTTTTTTGTTAATTTTACACAAATTTGCGGCACTCAATTTTTTTGTTGTTATTGTTGTTTTTATTATAAATAAGCTGCATGTTTTTAATTAAGTGCCTCGTGTATATGCACCAAAAGGATTGCCTTTGTTGTTTGCATATGATTGTTTTTAAGCGAGTTTTTAATTAAGTTTTCGTACAGCGAAATTGACATGAAGCATCAATAAAGCTTTAAATGCTCCAAACTTATTGCCTGCCAAGTATTAAGCGGAATATTTTTTGAAGTAATCTTTGTTTTTTTTTATATTTTTTAAGCATCTTATTTGCATTCTTGACCGAGTTTTTGATGACTTTATTGGCAAACATTTAAAATAAGGCTGTTGAATTTGGGTTCTCTTAAAAAGTGAATGCAAGACAATATAATGCGCATTTATATAATTGGTATGGTTTGGTTTCGGAATGAATTTTATATTTTTATTTAAATATGCCAATATTTAAGTAATAAGCGTATTCACTGCCGTGGAAGCTCATTAGTTTGAACGCTTAAAAATTCGATTTTCCAAAATTGAGGCAAATAAAATGGCGCACAATTTGTGCTTTATGTTTTTTGAGTTTTAAGAGAGATCTAAAAAATAAAGCACAAGACTTTTGAACACAAAATTTAAAAATCAATCAAGTTATAAATTTCTTTACATATTTTTTATAAACTAGGCATACAATATAATATATTACTTTATTGACGTTATTTTTACTAATAATAATAAATGCACTGAAATTTAAAATTTTGCTACCAATTTTGAATAATAAATAATTAATAAGTTTGTTTATAATTAAAACTAGATGCAATTATTCACAAGTAAACATATATTCAATCAATGAATATATTATTTTTTATCGACTTGGCATCGATAGCTGACTGAATAATGTATATTAATCATAGTAAGCTTCTCCATTTTTTTTAGAGTTCATACTATTAGGTCCCTAAGCATCAAAAATTAAATGAAATGTTCCAGACAGCTTTGGGTTATAATTGTGATTTCAATATGACTGTATTTCCAATTCCGAAATAAAATATTATCTATTATTATAATTGGATCGTGCTCTTTTAGCCTTGCCAGCTATAGTATTAGCTAAAGCATTGTCTCTATAATGAGGGTCAGAAGTCTGATCAACTTTTAACAGATTTCGAACAAAATCTTTTCACTAGTTCAGCTGAGAGTTATGAGGTTTTAAAATTGGCGATGGGACATAAGCTTTCGATTTATTTGCAAGAAATCTCGACTAAAAGAGAGCTACAGTCAAAATAACCGAGTGTCGATTCAATTAATTTAAAAAGTCTTCCAATTGGTACGAGGATGGTTCGATAAGTAAGTACTTAATGTAAGTACACTAATTAGTAGAATGTACTACACAATAGTAAATTTCTCTTGGGATAGTAGTGCCAAACGGACGGTGAGGCTAAAAATTTATCGGACCACCCTTGTTTATCACAGACAAAGCTTTCCACTACGGTGGTTACTATTATGTATGATTATTCTAGGAAATCTTTATCACTTCAATTTCACATAGACTCTAAAATTGTTTGTTATCAGTGTCGTTCTTTACAACAAGCGATTTGTGAATTTTATGTTTTTAAAGATTCAAGGCCTTGGTGGTTAAACTTGGCGATCTTTTTACCCTAAAGGAGTAAGATTTGGATTTCATGGCACAAGCAGCCTTGGGCAGATTTCTAGAATTCCACTAATACTCAAAAATGGTTAAATACAAAGAATATTAGTGTGCCTAGCGCTGTGGCGTACCTAGGAGCTAGGAAAAAGGGTCGGTAGCACTAGGACCCACAGCTTGGGGTCGCAAAAGGTTTTTGTTTGCTGTTTTCCAAGAATACTCCAAAAAGAGTTCTCTGGGGGGGCCGATGGAAATTTCTTCGCCCCCACAAATGCAGTTACGTCACTGCCTTTGGGATACTATAAGTCATAAAACATTTGGAAATCGTATGAAAAAAAAAAAAAATTTAACGAGCGGGCGATTCTTAAAAATGAAAAGCTAAAAGCTTTTAAAATTTAGAAATAAAGGAAGTATGCGTTGCCACCACTTCCAGCTGCACTTGGATTTTCCGGGAAGAGTTGCCGATCTGCTATTCTTCTTAAACTTAAGAGTCTCCGCGCAGTAATGATCTTTCGAGAAAAATGACTCGAAAAAATTTTTTGTATGCACCCGAATGTTACTCGTAGCGCCATTTTTCTAAATCAACAAAAACATTTTCAAGCTCAATCTTTTTATTTGATAAATAATATATGAATCAATCAATCCGATTGCGATTGTCTTTTGAATAAGAAATGTATATGGAATATTCGGCTTGTTTAGTCGAGCCTCTTTTTAATTTAAAAATAAACCCATCGCAACCTTCCCAACCAAAAAATTAATATGGTTAAAGCATGACCATTAATCCAAGTTCCGGAAGTTAATTGCTAGACATCATGTTATGCCAACAGAAGAGCACATCATCCTCCAAAGAAAAAAAAAACATATTACACAAATTTGCAAAATTAAGGATTTATTGTACAGTTTATAGCAACTGGTTGAAAAAAAAGGTTCTCTACTATTCTAACATTCTCCACTGCTATCAGTCATCCAAATCTCCGGGCTAACGAACTGACAGAAGCTGCTAGTGTTTTTTCAAATTTTTTTAGGGATTAGATTTGCGGTTGAAACATGTATATTAAATAATTAAAGTTATTTTCATAAGAGTTGATAAGGACTTCAATTTAATTCACAATTTCGTTCGATTTAGCACTATTAAAATAAACTATTTAGTTGAAATTCTAAAGAAAAATATTTTTGCAAACCTTATCTTTTGCAAAATTAGTAAGGGACTCCACTTTCTAATTTATTTTCATACCAGCTGTAGCATGTAAAGGGTGTTTTTTTAGAGTAACATAAGTTTAAATCATAATTAGACAAAGAAGTATATTTTAAATATCAATGAAACGGGCTTTATTGGAAAGAACATTTTATGAAATATATGTTTAAATATGATTTCGACCATTGATGATGATGCGCAATCTGGAACACAAATTTTCACAAACTTTCCGCAACATTTGCAGCCGTAATTCGCCAATAACTCTTCGAATATTGATTTCCAGGTGTTCAATTGTCTCTGGTTTATCGACGTAGACAAGTGAAAGTAATTTTGTGTGGATTTTATGGTGTTTCGACAAAAGCTTGTGGATTATCCTCACTCCAAATGCGACAATTGTGCTTATTTACGTACCCATTCAAGCAAAAATGGGCTTCATCGGAGAACAAATCAACAATTTGCAAGCGTTGCTCTGGTGTAAGTCTATCCATAATGAAATGTCAAACCAAACCTAACAAAAAGCAACTATCAGCTGTTAAATGGGTTGTCAGATAAAGCAGTCGTGAACCTCTTAAAAAAACACGCATTATTTTATGTATTTTATTGTAAAAAGAATTAGGTGTATAGGCCAGTGGCATTATGACTATATGACTATATGGCTCTATGGTGTGCAGTAGTGCTGGAGAAAACATCGATGTTGCAACGATGCATCGATGTATCAAAGTTAAAAATATCTTTATATCGATGTTGGCCAACAGAGATGTTTCTCCAGCACTTCTGCACTCATCAAATAGGTGTTTAGTAGTGCTGAAGAAACATCTCTGTTGGCCAACATCGATATATAGATATTTAAAACTTCGATACATCGATGCATCGATTTAACATCGATGTTTTCTCCAGCACTAGTGTGTAGATTTGGTTTATTGCTCAGGGGACCAGCTGTAAGCGTCTTCAGGTCCGTGGTATGCGCGTAATCCAATGCTGCACCGAGACCTTAAGCTGCATATTGGGAAGCATACCAGTCGATGCAATGATAAATTGGACAGTCAGCTTAGAATGCCGGGTCTGATGCTCTCTCGTACCCTGAGATTAAATAATCCTCACGCGAATGTTGCGGCACTTGGTTTCTTTTTAATTAGTAATTACTCTAAGGTTAAGATGATGAACGTTGTAGAGTTGTTAAAAATAAATAGTAATCTCAAGTTCTACTCCATCATCTACACCAGAAGCTTCCACAGCATTTTATCTTTTCCAAATCTTTAATATTCAGCTCTTTCTAGGCATTTATTGTATCCATAAAAAACAACTTTTTGTTTATTGTTTCAAACGGATACGAACATTTTATTCTATTTGCATCAGCTTTTAATAGAGCATACTGAATCATAAGAGACATATACTCATATAATCAAATTATGTTTCGATTCGATTTATTGTATCTCTAGTGCCACTTAGTTTACCACACTGTTTGCATTTGCTTTATGGCAAATTAATAGTAACGCTAAATTCCAAATAAACCATAAATTTTATGAGTTTCAAAAACCATGACTAAAACTGGCCAGACACAAACAAAAGACATCTGCATATGTTTGTATCTATAAAAGTTTTTTATTGAATTGTATGTAGATACAATAGGCAGCGTTTCAATAAACCTACAAAGAATTCCGCGAAATACTACCGCACCGCACCCAATTAAAACGACAAGAAAGAAAAATAAAAAACCTTTTTGCTCCTACAGAAGTGACAACAAATTTAAAATTTACGAAATAAAAATTAAAATTAAATAAACAACAGACAAAAGATACAATACACAAACGAACTGAAACCCAAAACTAACCAAATTAAAATGCAAACTAAACTGAATATGAAATGAACTACGTCGGTTCCAGATACAAAATCAAGTTTTGGAACTAGCTTATGGCTTTATGGCTGGCTGGTTTTTACTACGGCTACCCCCCATTCATATAACTTGGTCAGGTTGTCAAGCCAGCTAGATATTCATTGATAGATCGTAACGGCAAACAGTGTCCACAGACTCTTAAGTAACTGTTAAAATAGAAACATCAAAGACCAAAAAAACAAAAAAAAAAAAATAAAAATAAATAAATTTATGAGACATTGGTACAGCCATTAAATTTAAAAGTTTTGGAAAACAAAAGCTTGTCAGTATCTTATAGATAAATCAAAGCGTTTTGAAACTAAACTCAAAATTGTTTTATTTTTTGGCAGCCTGGAAACCTTGAAACCAGTTGTGTTTGCTTGTCCATATGCTGTCCATATAAATAAATACGTAAAGCTGACAACTGAAGCAACTACCGTATCGGTAAAGCAATCGTCGCCATCTCCATTCCCATCTTCATCAGCGAAAAGCCCCAAAATAACAACAACAACAACAACAATTTTGCATGACCAAAATAAGTATGCGCCGTGTATGATTATTAATAATAATGCTGATGATGATCAAAGCAGCTGTTGACAATACATGCCTGAGCCTGTGCAGCGCTTTATGCGGTGGCTGCGGTCCAATTTCATTATGCCCACATCTCTCAGACAATGACACCGACGAATACGACGACGACGACAACGACGACACCCAGTTCCAGTACCAGTCCCCGCCAACGCCCACGTTTTATTGTTTCGGCTGTCGAGTTGGCAGCACAAAATTTATGTGAACTCGCGCTGCTGTATGAATTTTAATTTTTCACAAACTTTTTTTTTGCTTTTTTTATTTTTATATTTTGTTTGTCATTTTGCGACCGATTTTTATTTTTTTTATTTTTTTTTTTGTATTGTATTTTTTTATTTGGCAATTAATGAAACTTAATATTTTCGTTCATAAAACAAATGGTTTATTGTTTATCAAAGTTAATTTAATGTTTGCAAGTCATGAAATAAGCAGCAAGTTAATGACATTTTAAAGATACTACTCCAGAGTTGTTTGTCTTCGAAAGTGTTGTGATTTTGAAAGATACTAGAACTAATTAATCCTGACGAGTGTTGTATATTTAAGTAGGGATTGTAGCAGAGCCAAAATACTGGGTTTAGTAACTGCTGCTGGGTATGTAATCCAAATAAACTTGATCGTCCCAACAAGGCTGAAATTGAGAACTTAGAGTGGCGAATGTTTCCATATTAATATAGGCCGCTTTGAAAAATTGTTTGTAAAACTCATCTTATTTTGTAAAAACCAATTTGGTCACACTTAAACAGAATTATGTACCGGCCGTGCTCTGGAAAACGAATCCGAACATTTTATTCAGATTCGTTTTGAAACTACATGTTTGGTGCTCCCAATTTCACCAAAACCAATTTTTTATGTGGTTGGAAATCGAACATTTCGTTGCAAGAGGAATTAAATCGAGTTGATTAATCGGAATTTTAACGAATCTACCAAAAGTAAAAAGGGAAGTATGTAAAGTTATTGACAAATTCGTTTTCCGTAGCACGCCAAAACAAATACAAATACAATTTTTCATTTTCCGATTGGCCGGTTAGTTAGTTAGGTAGTTAGAATCAGTTAGGAGTCTTCCTTTGACTATCCTGAGTCCTAAAGCAGTCTGGCTTTATATTTCTGCAATACATTGGTAAGCCTTTCTAAAATAAATCAATAATACACAGCTATCCTTCGAACTTCAGATGACGGATGCTCTTCGCATCACCTTTCTTGTTGCACTTGTTCCATACTGATCTGTTAACTCCTGAAATATGCTCTTTCGTTTGTAAAATCCACGTTAACTTCCATTTGGAACAATATAGATTAGAAGATATATATTGAAAACTCGACTTTCGCCAATTTTTGTAAAGATATCACTTAAAAACCATTTATTTAAGTTTTTGTAGCCCGGCATGGATGATACTAAACTATGTATGATGAACTAATGATCCATCAATTACTTCCATTGTGAAATTTTCGAAAAACTCCAAATCGCAATATTCTTGAGAAAACTGATCGTAATAAGTTATTATAGAAATATGAAGTGTCATATAATTACCTCGTAAGATTTTTTTACAATTTTCTTAACATAATTTAATTTCTATTTTTGTTTACTATGTAAATAGCAAGGCCCAACGAGAGAGGAGGGAATTTCCACCGGGCTAGGAGATTTCTCAGGGGCCCCGCGTAATTACTGTCTTACTTACAAAACACAATGATTCAAGCTTAAGGTGTAAAAGTGGGGCCTGTACATTTTACCCCCAGGGGCCGTGATTTTCCCTCTACGGCCCCGGCCCTGTATATAGCTATTAGTAATATCCAAGGGGTTCTGCCACCTGCATGTTTGCCAATTCCTACTCGTGGTGTGAACGAACATTAAAAGTGTTTAGATTACCATAAAAATTAAATCTTGTCACTCCTATGAGGAACATAAAGCCACTTTGGTTTCAGTAATCAGAAAAAAATTTAAGGCGAGTAGCTGTTTGGGCTGCCGTACCAGTGTCTGCTGTAGGGGCTGCTAACTGTTGCCTCCAGACAGGCATATGTGGGACAGTATATCTTTTGTAGAGCCTGAGCGCCTCCGTTGACTTATTTTAAAGTATTTCCGCCGCCATCTCTATTGCGCCCTCCTGCCCAAGCGCACAATTTCGCTCGCAAACTGGTTTCATAAATATGCAGTGGCCATCTCGCAAACGGGGGGTTTTTTTTTTGGTTCTCCATCTTTCGACTGTTTGGTCCGCGGGAGGTTTTTCATTTCCCTCCTACCACCCATATCTGGGAGGCGTACACTATCCGCCAACTGCGACGCGTCGTCTAGGCTTACAGCCTCCCCCGAGAACCATAGAAAGCAGATAACCTAATCTATAGGTCCATTTGATTAAAAATAATCAATAGCGCCCAATATCCCACTTGGTGCCACGTAGCTAAAACGCTGAGTTCGACTTTTTAATATTGTCCAAAATTCTACCGATTGAGCTACCCTTTTAGATGAGTGTGCCATTATGGCTATTTCAACTCCTCTCACCTCTACAATAGTATATTGCAATTATCATCGATATTTATACACTAATTATAGTGATGCTTAGTATCAATGGAAAGATTATTTCCCGGCATTTCTTCCATATAACCTAATGCTCTAGCTTAGTAATTTTAGAAAATATAGAGTTTTGAAATTATTTTCAGGACGAAGGGGGCGTGGCTGAAGAAATAAATAAACTTCATCCGGCTGTTCACATAAGAAGTCTAGATGTTAAATTTGGCTATCCTAACTCTAATAGTCACCAAGGTCCATCAGACCGACGGAGATACGGACGGATAGACTTTTCAAGATCAATGGCGGTTGTGCTGCAAAGAACATTAAAGACAACTTTGGGAGGCCTGCTTATCCATGTTACATACATTTATACAAACTTAGTAGATAGACCCTTTACCTTTGGTACAGGGTATAAATGTTCACCCTAGACAATCTTTGGTCCGCCATTTTACTTGGGGCGGAACTAAACAAAATTCTACCTTAGCACCCACCTGCACTATAAATTAAAGCTTCAAGCTAAATTTCTAGCTTCTACCATTTGGGGTGTGTCTCTATCACCAATGCATGAATGAATCAATCAGTCAGGCAAGTCTATGTGAAAAGAGTATTTGGAACACAACTACAGGATAAAGTTCAAAAGTTTATTATAAGCCCAATATAAGTTTCGGGTAACTGGGGTATTGAAGACTTGTTCCTTGTTGGAATAAGTATACGTCTTGGGTGTCTTTAGTCATTCTTCAGTTCGAAATGGCAAAAATTTTTATGTGATACTCTTCCCGGAACATGGATCGTAGCTAGGATGTTTAAGAAACTCAGATATTTTCATAAGCCCAACAATCACCTGCTCACAACTTGGAAGTTAACCCAACCTTGTAGTCTGCCCTGCTCTAGTGGGCCCATGTTTGTAATTAGTTTGCACAATCCTCAAGGGCGGCTTTTAACATAATTTTTATCTTTGTTAGAATTCGCCAAGACCAAGTAATTGTGGTGTCATCTTGTATGGAAAGTATCCTCAATTGATTAAGGCTGTTTTTATAAGGAACGTACCCACAAGTCTCTTTACGGAGCCGTTACGATGGCCTTTCAGCCCTTTATAGCATCTGCTAGAGAATAAGGAGATCTAGTGTTGTACGGTTCCATCCATCGGAATGTTCTCGCATAGATTAGGCACCTCCTAAAATCCTTGTACCAGCTGCCGTAGCAGGAGTGATTTCTCGCATGATTACCCTTTGGAGTAGAAATTCTGTTGTTGTCGTGGCCCTCTACTCTACTGGGAGTCAAGGATAACCTAAGATGAAGAAATGCTCTACGATAGCCAGATTGAAGTAACGATGCAAGTTTGACGAACCTATATCGGTTTCACTTAGCTGGATACACCAGAACTGATAACCATTTTGCAGACAGGAGCGGTTCTAAGCGGGCTTAACTTTTGTCTGAAATTTATATCAAAAATCGTTATACATATTTCTCTGAAAGGTAAGGGTACCATCAAATCTATATAGGTAAACAAGTGCTAAGAATAAACTCCATTTGTTATGTCCACCCAGTGTAGAACCTTTTCTAAACAAAAGAATTAGCTTTCAAAGAGTTCGTAAGCGCCACATGCAACTTCCGCCTGGATACAGCGCCAACTGAAGGGTTGCCTTTGTTGCGTAGGAGTCGCAGAACTCGACTTAAAACACAAGCTCCATACTATATTCTAGCCCTTGTTGACCCGCTTCAAACAGAATTCACTTTAAAATTAATAGTAGAGAATATCAGAGATGCCTCGAAAAGAAAATGTTTTATTACATTGATTTGCATTTAAATCGATGTTGGCGGCGTCACAACTTGGGTGTCATATGAGAGACTGATGATGCCGGGCACAGCAAGGGGTCAAAAGGCAAGGGCAACAATGAAAATGAATGTTGACAAGATGCTCCAAAGCCCCGAAAAGGTGTTGGCGCTGCTCAACAAAGGCGACAACTAGCCAAACAGGCAGACGATTTTTTTTCTCTTTTTGTTTTTTTGAATGAAATTACGGAAAAAATGAATGGATGATAATGCTGGTGTGGAACTTGTAGTTATGGCTACCTCGGCTACGATTTCGAACTTTGTTTTAAACCATAAATTATGCAAAGCTTTGTATTTTTGCTTTTGTTGCTCTTTTCGGTGGGTCTGCCATATGACAAAACAAATAATTTTTTTAAACTCTACAACGGCGTCATCATCAACATCGTCGTCGTCGGAGTCAGAGAGTCAGAGTCAACGTAGTCATCGTCATCTCTATGTCGTGCAGCTTCACAGTAGTCACCCGCTGTGCGCGTCGT
The DNA here is from genome assembly GCA_018150985.1 of Chymomyza costata. Taxonomy (NCBI): domain Eukaryota; kingdom Metazoa; phylum Arthropoda; class Insecta; order Diptera; family Drosophilidae; genus Chymomyza; species Chymomyza costata. The sequence goes on from JAECWU010000026.1 coordinate 195,853, forward strand.
CGTCAGCCCACCATTGAGCGCTTTTATACAAATTTAGTTAAAATTTATTAGATTTCATTTTTAGAGTTTATTGAATTAAATTTTTATGCAAGTTTTGTGTCTGTTTTTATTAAGAAATTATGGTAACAAAGAGATCTATGGTTTTTTGGTCTCGGAGTACCTAAATAGTAGTTGGGGCTAAGTAGGTGGCGCCGTGGCTACTCTCACTGCAGCTGGTCACAGCCCTCACGCATACAGTTGCATAGACACCCACACACACATATAGTACTCACACATACATGGACTACACACGCAAGCACGATTTATGCTCCAAAATGCTTTTGCCAGCGGGCAAAAATTTGTTCATTCAAATCTGCCCCAACAGGTTTGCTCCACAGCGGCAGTGGCAAACAATGAGAAAATGAAACTCATCTGCGTACTCGCTCTGTCGCCTGCCTGCCGCCTCCCACAGGCCCAGCCACAGTTCCAGGCTTATGCTATGTTTACACTGGGCTGCAATATGAGCGGCACAGAAAGTTGCATTACAACGATTTGAGAGAGCAGTTTTGAAAGCTATGAATGGCAACAAATTTTAAAAATATTTTTCTTTTGAGTATTTTGTAGTAATATTAATTTTCTTTTTTTTTAATTTTATATTTATTATGAAAAATGTTAAATTTCAATATTAAATCAAAATGGCGACTAAAATAAAAAAAATGTAAGTAAAATAATATTTAGTTGCCTACATTTAGATATGGAATACAAAAAATCATAGAAACGCTTCAGAAAAACTTGAGAAAAAAGACAAAATGTTTCGTTCTCCAATATCATAAAATTACTTAGTAAAAATTTTTTCGTATTCCTCTTCGGTTTTCTCAAGACAGAAAAAATGCGATGTATAATTTTTCAATGTGACATAGTTATTTGCAACATATTATTTTATTATTGCATATTTATTATTTGCATTAATAAGTTGAAGTTTGTATACAGGGAAGAAGGTTTAATGGGTTATTGAAATAGTAGAGTCTTTTGTGAAAATATCAATGTTTCTTTTTTAAGGCTCACACGAATTTGCATAAAAATTTTGTTGCCTCAAGCTTGTTTACTAAAGAAGCAAGATAAAATGATGGGGAAGTTTTTAAAGGTAGGGTTTTACAATTGATTTTTTACAATATCTTTTAAAGTTTTTAGCCGATGTTAATCATATGTAAAGCACTTAGCAAAAAGTTGGCCATAAATATAATTAAACCAAAAACCACGAAACTTAACTTCTTGAAAAGGGCTCAGGACTTGAATCGTCAAACTTGCACTGTCTACGGATAGTTGCAATATTTTTATAAAATTTTGTTTAGATTTTGTGGCCTCTGAGATACTGTTTATGCGGACGGATAGATAGGCATCAATCGCTAACCGAGTTGCTTTTGATTTTATTTATTTTTGATTGAATCCTTCTCGCCTGCATCACACACATTTCACAACTCTATAATTGCTTTAACACCTCATGCAGTGTATACTTAATATTCCTGCCAGGCACAAGGTAAAAAAAATTTTAAATTGCCGCTTTTTTTTTGAGACTGTGGCAACACTGTTCTTTGCAAAAACCATGCGAATTACTATCATTAAGTATATACATATATTTTTGTGACATACTATGAATATTTGTATTGGCACAAAAAAATCAGTATGTTTGACGTTTTGCATGTGTACCAATGCGTTGGTTTTGATGTAGTGTGCACTCAGCATTACACAGATCCATTTGCAGACCCAAACCCAAACCCAAACCCAAACCCAGACCCAAACCCAGGCCCAGTCCCAGTCTCAGCCTAAAGTGCCACACAATAAGCTAAGCAAAAATAAAAGCCAGCCAAGCAAACAAGTAAGCGTGGCTCAGTCGCAGCCGCAGTCACTATTCGCTGCTACTCATTGCGGCAGCCGCAGCAGCAGCCACAGCAGCAGCAGCGGCGGCGGCGGCGGCCCATTGGAATGGCATCCGAATCCTACCGTGGGAAATGAACAGTAGTTTTTAAGTTTTGGAGCAATGAGCGAGCGGCAAAAAACCAGCACACACATACACTTGCGCACTCGCACACACACATTTAGAGCGAAACACACACACTTACACTACAAAGTATAAGAGTTGTAACGAGCCGGTAGTGAAATGGTTGTTGTGACTGTGGAAGCTTTAGTGCTTTCAAGGTTGACTACATTAGTTCTGCGCTGCTCTTTTGGTTGTTGTTGTTGTTGCTGCTGCATTTGTTGAATTATTTTTGCAATTTCACTCACTGCAACTGTGCAGTTGTGTGTGTGTGTGAGTTTGAGAGAGTGTGCTGTCTATGTAAATCTACATATGTGTGAGCAAAGGGTGTCTTTTCTTTTGGCGCTGCTGCAAATATTTGGCAAAAGAAAATTTCTAAATTTAAGTTTAAGAATCAATCAAGTTAAATAAATCATGTTATAATTAATTTATTAATTTAAACATATTATAAAAAAATATACCTAAGTACATATTAGAGTGTTAGTCATTAAGTTACCTCGTTATTTTTTATTAACGATTATTCCTTGCAGCCATGGCTTACTATTAAAAGCCAGGTTATAGGTTTTAAAGTAATTTTTTTATTCATTTAATTTTGCGAAATTTTCAAAAATACATGGTTTTTATGAATTGCAGTTTTCTTATTTTAAAATCGCCTAGCTTCCCCCTCTTCCATATTACAACTTTTGCAAAATCTACTTTAAAAATGTTTTGCATAATTTCTCAAACAGCTTAAGCTTAAACGAATGTAGATGCAAAAGTACATCGCCAGAAAATTATCGTTCCAAAGATAATTGGGTTTTCGAAAAGCAGTTGAATAGCTCCAGGTCTTCAGAAAACTTAAGTTTGATGAATCCACTTGCTGTAAGTTTGTTAAGTATTATACCTTATCATCCAAGATCTTTAGTAAACTTAAGCCCGACTGTATAAATGTGCATACATTTTTATTTATAGTTAAAAGGGTTTGTCGTCGGAAACCCCCCAAATTTACCTTAAATATGATAAGGGTGACTAGAGAAGTATATAGCCATGTCCGTCTGTCGTCATGTTTTAAATAAAGGGTGTTTTTTTTTACAGCGTCCGGATTTCCGAAAAGGATATCTCTAAAACTAGTTGTTACTTTTGAAAAATTTTTACTTCACTTTATTCAGTAAGGACTAAAAATTCATCATGGTAAGAGTTACACCACAACAACGTCTTGAAATCTTCGAAATTATATAGCTCTTCGTACAATTTATGGACCGATTAATAGCACAGGCCTACAAATACCGGGGTCATGTCAGTTGTTGGAAAACTAAGTGTCGTTTCCGAAGTAATTTGCTGCATAGAATCCCGGAGGCCAGAATTGGCCTATCACGTCAGGATTCTGAGATATTTGAGGTTATTTACCCGAAAAACGTTTTTCTACTTTTGGGTTATGTAGGGTGCCAATTTTTTTGTCTAGTTACTCATTTAGTACCCTCTTCCCTTTAATTTAAAAGTTGCGTCTTTTTTTGTTTCTCAAAGTTATGGCTATTCAAAGTTACGAAGTATATCCCTCGACGTCATTAGCATTTGCGTTAAGCCTTTGAGGCAAAAACACAGGTTCAATTGTTGGGAAGCTAAGGGTCATTTCCAAAGTAATTTGCTGCGGAGAATCCGAATCCGGCGCCAGAATTGGTCCATCACGTCAGGATCTTGAGATATTTGTGGTTATGTACCCGAAAAAGCGTTTTTTAAATATCTCAAAATCCTGACTGATTTACTGAAAACTCTATTCGGTGAGAAGGTTATTTCAAGAAATGCGCCCACCAACTGGCCGACGCGGTCGTGTGATTTGATCCCTTTAGATTATTTTCTTTGGGGACACATCAAGTCGTTGGTTTATGTAGACAAGCCAGCAACAATTGACGACTTGAAAAAAAAAAATTAAACGTATCATTGCTGAAATACGGCCCCAAATGCTCGAAAGTGTGGTCAAAAATTGGACCCACAGGAATGCGCATCGTAGCTCGTAGTCATGGTGGTCTCATGCCAGAGATCTTTTTCAAATATTAAATGATACGAAATTATCTATCTAATAAAACTAAATTTGGGGTGATTACATTAATTTTTCTATGTTTTATTTAAGTTTGAAATTCGGACGCGCTTAAACAAAACACCCTTTATAGAAAAAACATTGAATTTATAAAAAAATATTGTTTTTGTATTGATTTATGGGAAAATTAAGAAATATTTTTTAAATTAACAATTACTTAAAAATAAAATTTTTCTTATTGATTGCAATTGTTCGAATGTATAGAATTCCCCAACCCAGCCCAATCAGCTGTAACTGTCTGTCATGGGTTACTCTAATGAAGTAAAAACTATTATTTTTTTAATTTTGAATTTGTTTTTAATATTTTAAATTTATTTATTTTTTCCTCCTAACTATATTGGAGGAGGTAACCTTGTGGATTTCCGGCGTTTCCGTAGCTACTCTCTTACCTTAAGGTACAGGTTACAAATATTTATGGCTATTAATGGTATTAATGTTTCATATAATTGTTTTCATAAAATAATAATGGCTACTCTTTTTACAAATTTTTTTTTTGAATTACTCTACAGTCATCATTCCCCAACATTTAGGGGGCTTTCATATAAAATGTATAGTTATCTGTGTTTTAAAACTTATATTTGAAGAGGAACTTCTGCAGCTTATTAAATGCCATTTTATTGCTCTGGAAAGAACACCCTTTATATATATGCCGCATATCAAATAAGTCTAAAATTAATGCAATTTATGCCAGAGCCCGCGCATTTTTAGCGGCTTTTTGCGTTTTACTATTTGGTTTTGACCAAATACCAAAAACAAACTAAATGGAAAACCCATACGCAACTATTTGGGAAAAACCTTTTAGCACCTTAGACCAGCAAGGAAATCACAACAAGTTGCAGTTAAGGAGCGCCTTATCAGCAGCAGCGAGTGTGTGTTCGTATTTGCTCGTATTTGTTCGTAAACAAGCGAAACGCGCGTGCGTAACCACCAACACCTAACCACACTGTGGTGGCGGCGGCTGCGGCGCGGTACTCTTGAAAGAGAGTGCCGTGTACGTGAGGTTCGAGTGCCGAGCGATATCTTATCTGATCGTACGGGGACGCAGGACAACGCTGCTGCAGAGCGCGCTCATTTGCTCTGTTTACAGATAACAAAGAGAGGTGATAATTGACCGCCCTATTGGCTTAGCAACCAATTACGAAACTTATCGAGCACGGCAATCAAATCAAACGGGGACAGGCGGAGAGACGCAATCTGTTGTTGTTGTTCCGCCATTGAGCTAGTTAGTCAGGCGTGGGTACGACGTAGGTGGTCCTCGGAAAATCAGCTACAACGCACACCATGACCAAGTGTGAAACAAAAACGATGTGTAAAAAGGTTAGGGCAAAAGGAGAGCAGACGGTAGACTGTTGCTTATCAGTTGTTTACATGGCACTTTCGGCGCTTTCTGTTTGACGTAGCACGTCTTGGTCATAGGCATGTACCAGCAGCGCCACCTCCAGATTCAATTGAGCAATGTCTTCCTTCAATTTGGTTGTGGCCTTTTTGATTTGCTGTACGGAGCCTGGAATGATAAAAGGAGCTGATTGGAAAGGAGTTTAAGCAATGGTGTGCCAGAAATCTCTAACCTAGATATGAAAAATATGTGTTAACCACAAATCAAAGTCTTCCATGACTGATTTTTTAAAAGAAATTAATAAATTAGAGATTCTAACACCTAAAGATTAGGAATCACAATGAACCACAATTGGAACTGAGCCAAGTTGTCCAACAACCTCTCTAGAGATTGCTATCACATCCGAAAGAGATGAGTCTGTTCCGTCATCTTCTTCTATTATGATAGCACTGTTTGGGATCGCTGCATCCAAGTCCGAGGTCCAAGAAACTGCAGCATGTCAGGGCTCTGACATAACCTACAAACCCTAATTATGCGAGATATTTTGGAGGTTATGTCAAAACCCTAATTAAGCGAGATATTTTGAAGGTTATTTCAATTCCTGGCGGGCTTGGTTTTGTTGCACCTTGGATGCTGATTCAGTAACCCCAAAACATATTAAATACATTGTCGATAACATTTTTGAAGGGGAGCTAACACGGATTCAGCGACCTAAAATTCGGAAGACACTCCCTGTGACAAGTAAAGTTCAGACCACTTTTTTTTGGTTGAGCCTGTCTTATTCCCAGAAACATGGGTGGGACCCGGATTTGTTGGATTTTTGAAGATTTGAACCAAACCAACAAGTTGAGTCTTCGATAATACCCATATTGCGCCTAGGTGAAGAATAGGCGGAAGTCCTCAGAGCGAGAAGTTTGTGCTCATGTCGCCTTCTCTAAATTAATTCCAAGGATCCCTAGGTCTACCTCGTAGTTATGATTAAACGCATGTGCGGATCTAGGATTTGGTCTTGGGAGGCTCTTCACTTCGAAGTGTATATACATCAGAGCTCGCAAAAGGGGGGTCAGGGCCCGAAAACCCCCTATGGATTCGCCGCTGATTTACCGATATTTGGCTTTTAGGCTGGGAGCTTAAGTCTCTCTTTGCCAACTTATCCATATTTTGCTTAAACTGAACGCCGGCATGACCTGCTACCAAGTAGATCCTACCTATGATCAAAGTTATAAGCAGTTTCTTTAAAATCACTGACGATCCGCAGCTAGTACCTCCACACCAACTTTTCTCCGTTGGAACTAAGAACTCGGAATTAATATAAAATTTAAAGCCCAATCCTGCAAATCTTTGGACAGTGCATTCGGGATCTAAGCAACTTTTTGTCCGAAAAGCTTGCACTTTCCAAAATTAAATCTTAAAACGGCACAGTTTATAAATTTGCAAGCTCTAAATAACTTACTGCCATCACTCATCACTTGTCCACGTCGCTCCATTTCCTCCTTTTTCATATCCTGCTCCGCCACCACTTCACTCAACTGCGCCAACTGTTTTGTTGTATCCTCCTGCACTTGGTTTTGCGCATACTGCACGGTGGACAACTCTATCGAGACCTCTTTATATTGCTTGATCAGCTCCTGCAGCTCATTATTCAAGTGTTTCTCACGACTCTCAATCTTTTCCAGACTAAATGTAAACTCACTGTGCAGCTTTTTGAGCTGCGTCTGCGTTGTATCCGAGATTTCGCCTATATTGGATTTGAGCGTCTCCATTTGGCTAAGATGAGTGCGCCAGTCACGTGCATCTGCCTTGACAAAGACCTTGAGCTGCTGCAGCACGCGTTCCAACTCCAAACGCCACTCCTGATGATCGGTTAAACGCGCATTTAGCTCTCTACTTTGCTCATCCGTAGTGGCCAAGTCACCAATGGATAATTTGCGCTGACGATTAAGCCAGTTAAGCTGCTTGAAATTATGTGCCTCCAGCTCCATGTCACTATCATCGCTGTGATTATTAGCATTTTGTTCATCCTCAAGTTTTTCCAAAATAATTTCCGCATTGTCCTCTAGATAGTCGCCCACAAATTCCTCCTCTTGGGCTATATGTAGACGTTGATAGCCAAGCTGTAAGGAAAGCAGACGGTTGGTGAATAAGTTGGAACAGTGGTTTATAGAGGATCTTGCTATGGAAAGGTTTTGGATTAATGATTCATTTCAAAGTTGGTAACTTTTTAAGGATTTTCGCTACTAAAATTATATACATTTCTACTTTTTTTTTATTTATATTTCTGATACTTTCCCTTGAGGCCCTATGTCCCACAAGGGATGACAGGAATTGAGAGAGATGAGTGAGAGAGAATCTCCAAATTTGTATACAGACTCTCCTCTTGGATAAACACAGCTTCTTATTAACAAAATACTGAACAAGTCTTATATGCCTTCATCTGTCCATCTATACATTTTTTTTAAGGATTGGGAAAATTTTGTCTTAGGGGCCAGTCTGTTAACCATGGCACGAAAACTTTCATCTTCTACTCAGAGTAGAAGGGGCACGGGGGTGACTGCCGTCGGGCTGTTTTTTCCATGCAGCTTTTTAGCAATCTAGGGTTTCTTTAGAAAACTCTGGACCCGGGCGGAATCCTCCGTGCTTTCCCCCTGTCGATAGGCTTGCTTCTTGTTCTAGTAGGTCACACCGGTTGACCCCTGGGGGGATTCACACATAGACTGGATAGTCCTTAGTTGTCTTGTTCTAGTAGGTCGAGCATTTTTCTAGAAACAGCCGAATCCAAGGACTCAAATACAAAGTGAGTAACAGGAAGTTAATTCTAGCCGACTTTAATATTATCCCACCTTTGTAACCTTTAACGCATGAGTGGCTAAGGAATCCAATACCATCAGACATTGTGGTCCAGCACCGCGTATGAGCTTGTTCGGTTGAAAATCCACGGCGACATCCTGAAAAAGTTAATCATTTTTTTTGTCTTAGTTACGATTTTTGACGCACTTGACTTACAATTTCCTCAAGTATCTGCATTATTTTGGCTATCACTGTATTGGGATCATCGTATTCCTGTGGTCTATCCATGTCCTTGCCCAATTTCTTACACAGCCACCAGCATATTAGCGTAAACATAAAGAATTGCTCGCCGGGATTGACGGCCTTAACAAAATAAAAACGTGACAAAGGTTTTAGCTTAAGTTCCCGCAGCAAATGTTTCTCATAGTTTAAAAGTTTTAGTTTTTCCAACAAATCATCAGATTGAAAATTGATTAATTGTTGGGTTTTTTCCTGAGCATTGGCTGAGTCTTCTTGTTGCATGGTTTTGCTTTTAAAAATTTACACAATTTTAAGAAACAACTTTTTAAGCGGAAAGTTTTGCTAATAAATTTATTTGTTTGGTTTTACAAGTGACCATGACAACCAGAAAAGTCAAACAAAACGCAGCGCAGGCGCTGTATTAGTTTATAAAAGTTATCGCAAGAATATTTAACGCGGTAACTAATTATTTTTTTGACATAAATTTAGCTTTAAACAACTTGAAACAAGTTTTTTTAAATAAACGTTAAAAAACGTCTTTAAGAACGTGCGCTTTATTTTAACAATAGCTGGCGCCAGTTACAGTTTGAGAGCAATAGACTTCGTGGTGACTGTCATTATACAAATTTAAATGCAACAGATTAACAAGCGAATAACTATTTATTTAACTCTCACGCAATAACTACTGCAATGAAGGCGTAGCAAGCTTACTTAAAAAACAATAAATGTTACTATAATAAAAAAAATAGCTCGCTTAATTAATTTAATTTAATTTTCAACAAAAATTTGCTTCGAAATGCGCGCTTATTTTTGTTAACCAAAGATGGCGCTAAAAACTTAGCAAAAGCCAGAAATCGTTGTGACTGTCTTTTTATACAAGCACATTCGATTGCAATATCGACTGCTTATCGAACTGATTTAGCATCGCCAAGTCAAAGCGACGCACCAAAAACACATCACATTTGAAATTGACGCCATAATTACTGCCATAGGATTGTCTTTTTATTGTTAGCTTTATGTGTTTCGTTTAACCTTTGTGCAAAAATGAACAGCAATTTAGATATAAACGCTTTAAGCTTAGACGACGTTATTGAGGAATATAAAATATTGCATGAACGACATCAGCGTTTGAAGGAACAAAGTGAGCAGGATGCTCAGCGCATACACGAACTCAAGCGCAGCTTGGACACTGCCAATGCCGCTGAGGCCTATCTCACGCAAGAGCTGGAACATTTGGCTACTCAAGCGCAAAACAAAGAACCCGCTGCTGATCCGCGCATGCAAAAAGAGTTAGAGGAACTGAGGCGCAACTACAATGCACTGCGACTGGAACATGATACATTGCAAATGGATTTTGATGCCAAAGCGCAGGAAGTAAAGCATCTTAAAACTAAACTCGAAAGTGCTGCGCGCGAAAACGAGCTAAGTGCTGTGCAAAAGGCAAACAACGATAGTGAACGCGAAAATCGCTTAAATATTTTGGAGCAGGAAAACTCCGATTTACTATTGAAACTGGAGGAGCATCAAGAGAAAAGTGTGCAGCATACATTTGCTTTGGCTGAAAAAGAGGTGAGCACTGGCGCCCAACTTGTTTAGCTGATTTTCTAATAAACAATTATTTGTATTAAAGAAAACTATAGCAGTTTTGCTGGACCAAGTAAGCTGCCTTGAGGAGAATATGCGCTGCAAACGCGATGAGTTGGAGGAGAAACTGCAAATGCTTGAAACAGCGCAGGAGGAGCTAGTGGAAACCAATGCCAAGTTAGCACTGTTGACCAGTGCGCCCGAAAATGCTGGTACTTGCAAAATACTTATTTTTTATATGTTTAACATAAACAAAACTATCTTGCTTTTCCAAGCTGCCAAAGGCAACTCACTTTTTGCCGAGGTGGATGATCAGCGTCAAGTAATGAAGCAAATGCTGGCCTCTCAAAAGAAAAGCTACTTGCAAATGAAGAAAATCTATACGGAAAGTGAGTCGGAAATACGCCGCTTAAAGCGTGAAAACACGGCCATGCACACAGAGCTAAGAGCCTGTAGCGCCATTTTCTGCAGCGCAGATAAAACCTTTCAGAGTGAGTTTTTTGCTTCATATACGATTTTAAAGACTTACATTTCACTATAACAATTTAGATAAACTCAACGAGCGCATACGACATTTGATGGCACAAAACAATACCTTGGAACATAAACTGACCACGATGCAGGAGTATCTGCGCAAATTGGCCAACGAGAAGTCAGTTATATGGCTTGATTCCATGCTGGATTTCTGCAAGTATGAGTTACCCAAAAGGGTATCAAATATGTTAGGAACGCTTAGCAGTAAATTGCTTAGCTTTACCAGCTTTATTTACTTGCTATGGTAAAAACAATTACGAATTGTTAATCAAAGCTAGTCAACAAAATATGAGCAGCCTTTTGAAACTTAGTTTAGGTTATAGTTTAAGCATACTTCATCCCTTCATTTAGACGCGAAACGGACGAGCTGAAATCCCAAATGCACAGCACGTACATACAAAAGGCCAGCCTGGAGGAACAGTTGCGCAATATGCAGCAGGAGATGGCGCGGTAAGAGCCTTATTTTGTTAGAAAAGTGTTTTTTGTTTTTTTTTTAATTAAAAATGTCGTTTACACAGCTGGCGCTTTGAGTCGTTAAAATCACGCTGTGTGCTCATTGATCGGGAGAATCTACTAACAGAGCACAAGATTAGCTTTAAGCCTATGCAGGCTTTGGAGTTTAACATTAAGGAGGCTGAATTAAAGGCAGCACTGCCCAGAATCGTATGCGTGCAAAATGGAGCTCAGTCGACGCCAAAAATGGAAAGTCCAGCCGTAGTTGAGGTGCCTATCAAAATTGAAGTCATAGAGGTTATGGATACGCCTATTAAACCAGATTTGGATGCTAATGCTATTGAAACCATAGAGCTTTTAGACACACCTCTATCGGCAGCAAAGCCGACCAAAAAAGGCACGCCTGTTAAACCGCGTTTAGGACTTATTAAGGTTAAACCACAGCAGGATCTATGTCAGTTAATAGCTGAAAAAAACGTTGATCCAACGCCAGCTGAACCATTAGCATTCAAGATAGAGCCAAAGACGCTGAATGCAGTGCAAGTCGAAGCTGCAGCAAAAGTTGAACCCGCCGCAGCTGCTGCAGAAGTCGAACCAGCCGCAGCAGCTGCTGAAGCCGAGTTGATACCAGCCAAGCCTATGCTAAAGGGTACACCTGTCAAATCCTCTAAAATTGCTGTCAAGCTCTCTGATTCAGATGAGGAAGAAATACGCACCTTAACAAAACACAAGCCCACACGCAAGGGCACGCCAGTTAAACCTAAGATAAAAACCCTAGACGAGTATGATGGTCAAGAGGTCGTTAAACCATTGCGCAAGGGTACGCCTGTCAAGCCGCGCCTACCCAAGCTGGAAGCGCCCATGATTGATAAAACCAATACAGAGATACGCTCCATTTTAAGCAAAGAGCGTGACGTTTTTGCCGATGACAACAAGAAAAACGTGCATTTTACAACAAATAAACCCATTGTGCACAATTTAAGTCCGAAGCGGGTTACAGAAAGCGGCAAGGAAAACAAACCCTTTGCTACAGGATCAACTGCCACGAAGGCCAAGTCAAAGACCATTATACGTCACATAGTTGTGAGCGCCAAGAAGCCACAGCCAACATTTAAATAAAGGATTTGATTTTACAAAATTTTTAACAATTATTTTATAAGCATCCAAACGAAAACTAGTAATAAATACGTTACATCAAGCGTTGTTTCTACCAAAGAACAGATTCTTGTTCCCATTTCTACTTAGTATTGTAAATGATTGTACATTTTTGGTTGATTATGGCAAATAACTAATGTCCTAAAGACTGCATGCGCTGCAAGGCCTGCTGCTAGACGTCCTCCTTAAATGACAAATGATCGTAGATGGGCGCTGTGGCTGGAGGCATATCCGGCTCCATTAGCTCATCAGCTGACACAGTTGCGGGCTCTTTGATCTCTGCATACAACTGGTAAGGCAGCTCGTTGGGCAGCTCTTCGTAGGTAACATGATGAGAGCGCGAGCAGCTAGACTGACGATGTGCGCAGTTACATATAGAGGCGCTATTTAGAGGCGTCTCATAGCCATCCGGCTCCAGTTCATCGCCAGTTGTTATGCCATTAATCAGATCACCATTGCCATTGGCTGTAGGATAACGTACAATGTCCACATGATCAATAAAACGATGTGTAGTGCCAGATTTGCCGCCAAAGCAATGCATGCCGGAGATATAGTAGGATAAATGGAATAATCGCTCGCAGTGCAGATACAAGTAGAGCAGTAGGAAGAGTAATGCGATGCCCAGAGGCAGCATGAACACTATAATAAGAGCGCTATTCCGTTGACTGCGTTTAAGCTCAAAGGGACTGCCATAAACCACGGTGTAGCTGGAGATGTTGCGGCGTGTAGCATTTATGTGCAGCTCCTCTGCATCAAAGACTGTGGGTGGAGGCAGCGCAAAGCCCGGCAAGGTTTCTGAATGCTTCTGCTCTTTAGCACTTAATGGCGCCTGCTCTGGGCTGCAGCTCAAGCCATTTACATTAATTTGTGATATATATTTTGCATATTGAAATAAACGAAACATTTGCGGCTGCGCATGCGTAAAGTTGAGCAACCATTGGCAACTCCAGGGATTACGATCAATAAGTATGCGCAGCTGTGGTGCCTGCTCCAAGGCGGTATCTTGCGTATCTTGAAGCAGCTGCAGCTGATTATCACGCAAATTTAGTTTGTGCAGATGATGGCCTGCTATATGTAGCAACTGGTTGAGCGATATGCTGTGCAGCTGATTTTGTTGCAGCTGGAGCACTTGTAGTTGTGTTAAGGGCAAAAACCAGCTTGCGTTTAGACTCTCCAAGCGATTGGCGCTGAGGTCTAGCGATTGTAGCTTGGAGCTGGACAAGTCAAAATCAAACTCAAGTTGTCTAAGCGCATTTCCACTTAAATTCAAATGCAGCACTGTGGTTGACTCCAGTTGATGCAAGCCAAAGCTAAGCAGCTGGCAGTGCACTATGGATATGTTGACTAGCTGCGTGTTATTGTAGATGTGCACATGGCGTTCCACAATAGGCGTATGCTCTACAAAAAGCTCGCGCAGATTGACAGGCAGTTCTTCAAAGAAAGCGGGTCGTATAAGTTTCAAATGGCTAAGCTGCAGAAGCTGCAGTTGTGCCAAAGACGCAAAGACAGCACCTGTGGATAAGACAAGTTCCGATTCGTGGCTTATGCTTAAATGTTGCAGCTGCTCACAACCCAAAAGTGGTTCTATATAGCGCAGATAGTTGGCTTCTAGTTCTAGATGTCGCAATGCTGGCAGTTGCTGAAAAGTGGCGCTACTCAGCGTACCCAGCTCGTTGTGTTTTAAACTTATACGCTGCAGCTTACTCATGGACTGACCCTCGCAATTCAGTGCTAGACTTACATCACACATAAAATGCTCAATTTGCAAACTTTGCAGCTGCAAGCAGTTATCCAAATACTCCAGCCCATAGCTGGTAACACCCAACGCCAGCGTCAGGCTGCCATCTAGCATGACATGAGTCTTGCCAGCCACACGCTGTGCGCCCATATCAAAGAGCTTCTCGCTTGCATTGTCAGCATTTCCGGCGGCACCACAGTCAATATCCAGCGGCAAACCAAAATCCTGCTCGCTGCGCTGCTCCGCTGGCGTTACGTACAGTGTGGCGCGTATGATGCAAGGCGCATCGGTGCTTTCATCCAGCGTCCAGGTAGCACGCAAACGCACATAGGCCAGCAGCACGAATAGTAACGCAAGAGTACGGCGTCATCGAATGCCAGCTGCCCAGTGAAGCGTACGATTCGAAAGATTCGCCGGGCCGGCCGTGCGCGACGCTTGCGAAAATTCAACTGAGCATTGGCCGCGGCCCTAACATTGGAAAAGCATTTGGAAATTCTGTTGTATTCTGTGTATACATTTGTTTTTGATGTTAATCAGTGGCGCCGCACCTTTGGCTGTCGTTTGTTTAATATAAACGCCCCCTGTTGCGGCAAATACAGCGCCGCAAGATATTGAAAGTGAAGCATATTTCTTTAGAGATTTTATATTTAGCCATAACATGCTCTTTGCCAGCTCTTCCTATATGCGTCGAGTACACCTATATGACGCCTTGGCAGCTGTCAGCACTACTTCTGCGCTCACTTAGTCGTTCTCTTTGAATCTTTTTCGCACTGCTCTTGAATCACTCTGCAAATCCAAAGTGGCTGAGGAATATATTAGCTACTATATATAGCTATGAAGAAACTGCGCGATTTGTGTACAAATTTTTTTGTGAGTACTCCTCTTGGGGCACGTATCCGAAATCTAATGAGTTTGATTGTTTACAAATATGAATGACACGGATTTTCAGCAAGACGTGAGATCAGCAATGGCCTTGATCTATCCTTGAAAGGGAGAAAAATGATTTCGCACTATGGATTCATAGCCTTGCTCCATTTAATGCAAACTATTTTGTCCTTAATTATAATAGCTGAGTTTTGGTGTTAGTAGAATCCTCAAAGTAGTTTAAACTGTCACCAACGCAATATCCATGCATGAATTGAATAACTTCCATGGAAAATTTGAATGCATAACATTTAAACTGGACACAAAAAAAAAAAAAAAATAAAAAAAAAAAAAAAAAAAAAAATTTTCCCAAAAAAAATGTTTAAAAAAAAAAAAAAAAAAAAAAAAAAAAAAAAAAAAAAAAAAAAAAAAAAACGTACTCGCATTTTTGATAGTTTTTAAAAAGTGTTACGTTAGTTTTGCAGTTCAAACAATGACGTCATCTCTATGAATAAAAGGATTTTACATTAGATTTATTACTTATAATATCATCATACAAATACAACAGTCACTTTTTTACAGTATCGTGCAAGCAACTTGCTCATAAGGCTGGTTCTGTCCGGGAACAGCCATATATTCAAGTTGTTTGAACCGCTGAAACCCAAGCTCAGACGTTCCAGCGTCCTCTAGGTTTTGGCTTTCAGCGTGCGTAAGTTATTTAGACGTGAAACACTGGAGCCACCAGATTGTTGACTAACACGTACACTACCAGCTTCACTGGCACGCTTAGACATGGCATGGTTACGAGCTGCTCCACCAGTTGCTCCACCAGCAGCAGCTGTCATTGTATAGATATGACGACGCAGCACACGTATGTGCTTCTGGGACACCTCAAAGTTGTGCACCAAAGTGTGCAGCTGTGTCTGCAGCTCAGCAATAAGACTATCACGCTCTTGTATAAGACTAGATGTGGAGTTCTGGCTGCGATTAAGCTTCAGTTCTAGATCAAATATGCGACTTTGTAGATCGCGACGCTGTTTCTCGCTTTGTTCGCGATGTCGCGCCATTTGACGCTTGTTGGTGGCTTGCAGCGAGTCAAGCTGATCCTTGACCGAGGCTAGCTCATCGGACATGCGACGTTTTTCGGATTTCAGTGCCGCATTGTAGTTCTTAAAGATTTTCAAATCACGTTCGGCAGCCTTGAGGCGATTGATAGTGATCAGCTTGCGGCGGCCCAGCTCATCGATCTTGAGCTTAAGGCCTGAGGCTTCTTCTTGCAGGCTGTGCAGTTTATTGACCAGCAAACAATTCTCACGTAAAGCCTTCTCATATTTGCTATGCTCCTCGCGCATTTTTTGCGGCAGATGAGAGATGCTCTTCAGCTTGGCATCGATCTTGTTGCGCAAAGCATCAATATCCGTGTGAATGCTAGCCTCCAGTTGCTTATTGTTGCTGCTTAGCTTTTCGATTTCGTGCTTCTGTGTCACCATGATCTCCTGCGCCTTGATGCAGCGCTTATGATACTCGGCTATGCGATCCTGTTGCTGGCGAATGGTGGTACGAAACTGCAATTGATCATTTTTCAACGCCTTGATGGAAGCATAGAGCTGACTGATTTCCGTGCTGTCGCGTTCATGTTTGTGCTTTTGCTCTTGTGAGGTATTGATGACATCTTTAAGCACACTATAGACCTCCTTAAGACCCACAGGCATCACTCTGTTCTCGTCACCTGCGTCCATGGTGCTGCGTTTGCGTCGCTTTATATGGCGATTGGCCAAAGTCTCGACAATATGATTGCTGTATACACTGTGCACCTGCGCCGATAGACTTTTTTTGGGCTTGAGTTTCTTGCCCAGCTCGCTGGTGCCACTGCTATAGTGCTTAAGCTTACGCTCGGAAATCTTTTCGCAGGAACTATCGGCCGCCAACACTGTCATAAAGCTGCTATTGCGACTAAAGATGGTGCCGCTCTTTTCATTTACAGATGCCTCTGAATTTATGCTTGTTGAGGAACCACAGTATTGGCTAACTTCAGGCTCCGCATCGCTCTCCAAGCCCGAGCAGTTTTTGCGCTTGGCTACAAACTGAGTGTGCTTCAGCTGCATTTCGCTAAGCTCGTGATTAATTTTCATATACTTCTCTTCCAGTTCTTTGGAAGTCTCATTGTACTCCCGTAACTCTTGCTTGTACTTGCTCAACTCCTGTTTAAGTTTGTCTCCAATCTCTTGACTTTTGGGCGCTGCTTGTTGTTTTGGTTTTAGCAACTTTGTAGTTTTGTGCCTACTACTAGACACGTCATTGTCCTCCTCTTCGTCTTCCTCCTCCTCCTCCTCTTCCTCCTCGCTTGCCATAAACTGTTCCTCATCCGATTTTTTGCTACTGCTTGAGTTAGTTGCATTGCGTCTTCGTGTATCACTGCCGGAATTAGTGCTAGCGTGCGTTGTTGAAGATGTGTGTTGGGCGAGGCTGACAAAGCTGCTTTTCTTTGAGCACTCTTCAACCATATGCGGCGGCATTGCCAAATTACAATTTTGACTTGGTGACTTCATATAAGCGGCTAACTGAGTCTCCTCTATGTGTGGGTCCATCCGAATTAAAAACTACGAAAATTTTGTGTAAATTTTTGTTTTATATGTTTATATGATACTTGCAAATTTATGCGCAGATTTAGCCAACAGAAAATTTAAAAAAAACTGTCACCAAAAATATATTCTACTTAGAGCGACTGAAAAAATAATTATTACTACGGAGGCATTTTACTACGCCTACTAAATAAACATAAAACTGGAGTTATAGATAGAAGCTGTGGTACCCAAAATATGCGTCCACCATTAAGAAGCCATATAATACGTCTTACAAATTTTTAAGAACTCCAATAAACGTTATTTTTTCTTAAATTTATTCAATGCAAAGAAATTTCAATGGATGACATGAGAATCCATAGTGTGCTTAGAGCTTAAGCTTAAAGTATTGGCTTTCGGATCAAAATTTGGGGAAAAGCCCAAAACGCTTTCGGCATCTCTTAAAATATTGTGCTCGAATACGCTATTATTCGCAAATTACTCACATCGTTTTGCAAGCCGCCGCTTATAAAACTAGGGGCTCCGCCTCCTGTGTGTCCACACCAACACTTGTTTATTTTTTTACATACTGCAATAACCCCCATACTCATCTTAATAACCATACGTTTCATCGTTCAAATCAGTAAAACCAGGAGGGAAACGTAGAGTTCTCCCAACGACCATAGCTCTATCTGATCTCTGTATATTATAAATAAGCACTAGCTCCAAGTGATAATATGTAAAAGCCAATTTGCCAATTTTTGCCTCAATTTGGCAATTTTTGGCAACAATTTCCGAAGTTCCCATCGGAACTTCGTAAAATTTGCATGTAACTATGGGTAATGAAAAAAATAAGGTTTAAACTTGCTGCATAGAAAGATTTAAAAAAAGTAGTTTAGAATTGTTGTGTGGGAGGGTGGTTTCCCCATAAAGTAAAAATTCTATGGCTATTATAATATACTACATCATGGCAAGATATCAACTTGATCTGCCTATAGATCAGTGGTGGGCAAACCCCATACAAACACAAATTTCTTTGTATGAGTAAGCAGCGCAGTTAGCAAGAGTGGAGAAGAGCGCAAGAACGACAATCAAGTACAAACGAGAGAGAGAATTGTCACATTTACACTGTGCATGTGCCGACTGCGCAGCGGTAGAATGTTGAGCACTATCCACGCGTGTTATGTAAATTGAGAGACTGTCCACTACTAAGGTCTGCTGATCTTGGAAGGAGCAACAAAGAAAAAGTTATCATCTGCCAATTTATTGCTCTAGGTCATGCGCATCTTTTGTTAAAATTTCTAGCTCTTCACCTCTTTTAGTCAATGACTATGACGCGGGGGACTATGAAGTGCCCTGTATCAACAAATAAGACAAGAGAAGAATATGCCAAATGAGTGGAATCTTTGTGTGCGCTGCAGGGTTCCCCTTGGTATGCCCAAAATACCGTGCTATCAGTCATCTTTTCGTCGCAAATAAGGTTCTATTGAACGTATTGTGTGGAAGAGTTAAGCCACTAGCCATATTACTGATCGGGTCATAGCAGTGCGGCTTTGAGCCTGGCAAAACCACCATTGATCAGGTATTTAAACTACGAAAAATACTGGAAAAGACCACGAATACTAAATCGAAACCCACCATCTACTTGTGATTACAAAGCAGAATTTTGATAGCCCATTGAGCGATCGTATGTTGCACCTGCAAAGTGGGTGCGAAAGTGGAAATTGACGTTGAGTAATGCACGTAGCTCTGTCAAGGTAGAAAAGTGTCTCTACGAACGCTTTGATCCTTTTTGAGTTTTCAGACAAGTGGAAGTCCGATGTACATTCAAAAGGGCCTATTTTTTATAAATGGAAACACAAAACTTTACAACAATAGTTTTGGGCATAATAAAAATATATTTGTAGAAGCAGGCTTTGGAAATATAAATCATGATTTTTAGTTCCTTGGACATGTATTCAGTTCATTTTATAAACTTCCCAAGTCAACATCAGAAATCAAAAAAAAAACAAAATTTTATTTTTTGTGCCAAAATTTTCTGTGAATAAAATACAACAAAAATTTTTGAAGTGAAATTTATTAGTGTAAGAGCTCCAAATTTTTAAATAAAACGCGCAAAAATGGCCACGGAAAACATGGAGGAGCATTATTTCGTGGATAATGACGGCAATGTTATGGATGATGACGGCCATATTATGTTGATGGACGAGAATGCTATGGAGATGGAGGAGGGGCAAGAGGATGATCTCTTCTCGCGCTTGGGTGAGTCCTCAGATAATCCCGAACAAAAGCGCATGTACATGGAGTACCTGTCATTGATCAAGGAGATTGACTGTCAGAACAAGATTATTGCTGACATAAAAGGGCGGGTCATGGCAATGTGCGGCAAATCCTGCAAGACGCGTGATGAGATACGTGAAATACGACGTTTGCGTGTTTGCATGGAACAGGAAAACATTAAGCTGCACTCCATGATGAATCGCGCCATGACTCTACAGAATTTTGGTTCGCATCGCCATTATCGCGCACTGCCCATGACCACCACTGTAGACGATGATCAGTTGTCGCCGTATATGTGTGGGTTTGGCGGAGCTAATGCGCAGCCGGAACCAAGTGGCGGTACTGAGTGCCAGGAGGAGGCATCTAGCTGTGGTCAAGAGGATCGTATGCTAGCAGCACTGCAAAAGGCCATGTCTAAGATGAAGGGCACTTGTCCCGAGGATAAGAAATTGATGGAGGAAATTGCCTGCGCTATTATGGCCACTAAAACGAAGGGTCCTGTTTGTAGTCCTGGGCCTTGTGGCGCAGCTCCTTGTGGCGCCGATAGCAGCAGCAGCGAGCCTTCTGTGCGCAAACCACCAAGTCGCAAGCCTTGCCCACCACCACGCCATTCCACTCGTGATGCACATGCTGCTGGAAAGACTGAATCGCTTGAAAAACTTAAGCGCCGCATTGTGTGCATGCAGAATTCGGTAAAAAAATTGTTGAAGGATGTTAGCCAACGAGAGACACGTGAGCCCTGCGACGAGGAAGATGAGCAGTCTGAAGCTTTTCAGCCATTTCCCCCATCCAGACCAGTTTGTCCTGAAGATCCCGATCCCTTGGTCATCTGCGGTGGCAAGCGAAATACCAAGGCGGACAAGTACGAGAAAATGAAGGAGAACTATACACGACTTTTGACTGAGTATCAAAGAAAGGATTGCCAAATAAAGGAAATGGAAAAGCGGTGAGATTTATTATGTCTGAAACTTTAAAAGCCTTTATTTACTTTATTTAACTGTATTCTAAAATAGCTTAAAAGGATTTTGTGGCGGTTGCGGTCCCGGGCAGGGCAAGGCAGGTCAAGTTGATGCCGATGCCGCTGAGCTGAATTTGCTGCGCGCACGCGTCAATGAGCTTAAAGAGGAACAAGTGGAGTTCAAATGCATAATGAAGGAGCAGTCCCAACAACTGGATGACTATCGCAACAAGTATCTGTTGGCCCAGCAAAAGGTGGAGGAGCAGTGCGTTTCGCTGGAAAAGCTTAATCTAAACAATAAACGCATCGAACAGCAAATTAATGCCGAGGTTAAAGAAATACGCGCCAAGTTTCAGGAGAAACTAAACGAATTGCTGCATTTTCCCAAACTGCTGGAGAATGAGCAACTTAAGCTGGCCCAGGTATGCAAAGAAAAGGAGGACATACAAGGAAAGCTACTGGTCGTTTGCAAGGAGCTTAAGTCAGTCAAGTCACAGATGGAGGCACCCGGCACCGTAGATGTGCGTCCACAGCTTGCTCAATGCCAGCTGGACTTACAACAAACGCGCACAGAGCTAGAGGAACTGCTGCGTCAACGTGATCTCTTCTGTGAGCAGTTGAAGTCTACTCAAGATGATTTGGATACATTGCGCACTGAGTCCGCCAAGATCATAGCTGGTACCAAGGAGCGTGCAGAGCTTATCAAGTCCCAGCAGCAGGAGCACATCAATCGTTTGGAAAAGGAGTTGGCTCAGTGTCGTGCGACAGCTTCGTTGTCCGTCAGCGATCGCGAGGCGGTCATACGTGAAATGCAGGGTCAACTCAATACGCTATCCTACAGCTTTGATGCCGCCCAAAAACAGATCAAGACTCTGCGTAATCACATTGCCTATGTTTCCAATGAGAATTGCTTCCCGGTAAAGTGCTGAAGAAATGCCCAGATCAAGATTTTTTGTTGAATGCTGCCATTAATTTGTAATGTACTTGTAACTTGCTCATTCCAAACGTCCAGATAAATTTTTTTGGCGCTCCATGGTATGGATATAAATATTGCTTTATTCAAACATTTAAAGGAACAACTACAAATGTGTTATGCATCAAATTAGGCAGCGGAGCAACAGCTATGGCACATGGCTTTACATTTATAGGGATTTTACTGCCAGGCGTTTCATTTTAGGCGCATTCTTCTTGGCCTGACGTTTCTGCTCTTTGAGTTCCCAGCGGCGTTGCTTTTCGGGATCTTCTTCGGCCAAAAGACGTTCCTTTTCCTGTTTGCGTTTATCCTCTCGACGCTGAGCAGCTGCTTCAGCGCGTGCGGCATGAGTGCTCTTAAGGAATTCCTCTTCCACGCGAAGACGATTCTTGTCCGATTTGGCCTTACCCTAAAACAGTTGAGAACAAATTAAAGACATATTCTTAATATTTTGATCAAGCTAGCTTACATCCTTGGACATGCGATAAATCTTTAAACGTTCCATTAGATAAAAGATCAACAACAGTACTGGCTTGACGGTTTCCATTTCGGCGTGCTTGGGCAAATTGAAGCCAGCCAGCAACACACATTTAGTTTCAGGTTGTTTAAGGGTACTGCCTTCCTCCTGCTGTATAGCACCACTAAACTGGTCCGAAATATGTATATAGTCAATATAGCTTTGGTATTTATTTAGTGCGGTAATAACACGTGTTTCGAGTATTGATGAGGTGGCCTCCTGTACTTCGGAGAGCACTGCAAAGCCAGAGGGTACGTTATAGCGATCCTCTGGTTTGGCGACTAGACTACAAAATTTGCTCTAAAAACAAAGCGAGTCATAAATAGAACTGCACACAAATTGAGTTTGACAGCAAACTTACCAAATCAGCATACTCCTTAAAAATCTTGGTTATAGTCTTTTTTGTGCCTACAGAAAAAACAAACGCATCCATTACGCCACGTGTCAATTCGATTTTGATGTGAGCCTGGTCGGTTTGTGGACGCATGAGTCCAGCCATCAGCGAAACCAAGTCCTGCCGTTTGATCATCTTTAGTTCCACGAGCATGCCTTCACAGCAGGTGCGTCCCGAGCACCATAGCGTATACAAACTCTCGCTCTCCTTCATTAAACCAGGCGTGTCGTTTTCCTGTTTGCCATCATCACCTACTAAAGCAAAATTTTCGTCAAGTAACGCCTTGTGTGTGCTGAACCACAGCTGTGCCAAGCGCGCATTCTTTGTCTTGCCGGCAAAGAAATTGGCAAAGTAGGCCAACAAACCAGCGACCATAATCATTTCCATCCAATATGAATCCCAATGTGTGCGAAAATGCAGCGGCAAATTAGGTATATTTAATTTGGGCTCGGTTTTTTGATCTCCTGGTATATCTTTGGCTTCCCCCTCATAGCCTTCAAACTCTTCCTCATCCTGAAAGTGCTCGAACTCATCATCGTCCTCAATAACGACGTCATCGTCTTCCTCTTGTAAATGCTGGCCAGCCTTGCGTGGCTCCAAACGCTCCTTATTGCTACCGCCCGCTGCTGCTGCTGATTCAGCATTCTCCGATGCGGGCGCTGTATCATAGCTGGCATCGACGAACTCATCGTCAAATTGTGCAAAATCGCTGTCGTCCTCTTCAAAGTCCACGGCTCTGCTCACATGACTGGCACAAAACAGTGCCAGCAGCAAAAATGCCAGAACTGGCCTCATATTTTCACAGTGAAAAATAGATACGTTGTACACGAAATTTTGAACTCCTACCACTAGTTTAAGTAACCTACATATAAACTGTAAGATTACTAGTTTTATCTACTTTCCAAGCTAAATTAAGATAATCTAGGTTAGTCGGAATTATTACTTATTAGAGATTTTGGAAATTCGATTATGCTATCGATAACAAAAATGTTGCTCAACTCAAATGGCGCTGAACGGCAAACGATAAGTGTGCAACCAATGTGAATGGCAATTTTTAGATAAAAAGAAGAAGCAGGTCTTTCATGCCGCTATAGGCAAACACGTTGCATTTTGCGATTTGTTTTGTTTTAACTATTATAAAAGTTTAGTTTTATATTAACAGAAACATTTATAAAAAGCAGTCAAAAATGGTAGGTAAAACTTAAAAGTGGAGCTAGTCGTTGTTATGCATCAATTTGTCCAGTGGCAATTAAAGCTTCAAAAACTGCCACGACCACATTAACTGATGCAATAATTGCAGTTTATACCATAATATTTTTAAATTATTTAAATAAATTTCATTAGGCAAATGTTGAACGCAAAGGCACCTTTAAGGTGGAGTATCTGCAAAAGATTGAGCGCGAAGTGCAACAGCGCTGGGAGACCGAACGAGTTCATGAAACCGATGCGCCGCTTACACCTAAACAACGCCAGGATGAAAAGTTTTTTGTAACATTTCCCTTTCCCTACATGAATGGACGGCTGCATTTGGGACATACCTTTTCGCTATCCAAGGCTGAGTTTGCCGTGCGCTATCATCGTCTAAAGGGACGCCGCGTACTTTGGCCCTTTGGCTTTCATTGTACCGGCATGCCTATTAATGCCTGTGCTGACAAGTTAAAACGGGAGCTGGAGCAATTTGGATATCCACCCAAGTTTCCCGAAGCTATTGAAGAAACGCCCGCTGTAGCTGAAGGGCCATCTGAAATTCCCAAAGATAAATCTAAAGGAAAAAAGAGCAAGGCGGTTGCCAAGACGGGCGCTGCCAAATACCAATGGCAGATTATGCAGAGTTTGGGTCTTCAAGACGAGGAAATTAAGCAATTTGCTGACACTCAGCATTGGCTGGACTACTTTCCACCGCGGACGGTGCAGGACTTAAAACGCATTGGTTTGCATATAGATTGGCGTCGCACTTTCATTACTACAGATGCAAATCCCTTTTTTGATTCCTTTGTGCGCTGGCAATTTAATCATTTAAAGAATCGTGGCAAGATTATGTACGGTAAGCGTCATACTATTTTTTCACCCAAAGATGGTCAGCCTTGTATGGATCATGATCGTTCCACTGGCGAGGGTGTGGGACCACAGGAATATACGCTTATCAAGATGAAGGTGCTGCAGGCACCAAAAGCTTTAAGGTAATATTTAAACACTTCTATCAAAAAATATATATTCTAAATAATTATGCATTTTGCAGCGCTATTAAGCAACCGATTTACATGGTCGCTGCCACTTTAAGACCTGAGACCATGTATGGCCAAACGAACTGCTGGCTGCATCCAGACATCAAATACATTGCCTGGCAAACCTCGTTTAACAATGAAGTCTGGATAAGCACACGCCGTGCTGCCCGTAACATGACTTATCAGGGATTTACACCTGAAGAAGGCAACGTAGTAGTGCTCGCTGAATTGACGGGTCAGGAGTTGCTGGGTGTGCCGCTGTCTGCTCCTCTGACGTCGCACAAGATCGTTTATACCCTGCCCATGTTGTCCATCAAGGAGGATAAGGGCACGGGTGTAGTAACCTCTGTGCCTTCTGATTCTCCCGATGATTATGCCGCTTTAGTGGATCTACAAAAGAAGGAAGCTTTCCGTCAAAAATACGGACTTAAAGATGAGATGGTCTTGCCTTATAGTCCTATGCCCATTATTGAAGTGCCCACTCTAGGCAAAATGAGTGCAGTGTTTGCTTATGATACACTTAAAATTCAGTCACAAAACGACAAGGAGAAATTGGCCGAGGCCAAGGAGCTGTGCTACCTAAAGAGTAAGTCTGCTCAAATTCCATATGATAATGTTACTTAAATTTTTTTCAACAGGTTTTTACGACGGCATTATGCTGGTGGGTGAATTTGCCGGGCGCAAGATTCAGGACATCAAAAAAGATTTGCAAAAGAAACTTACTGATGCCAATGAAGCGGTCATCTATTATGAACCCGAAAAGACCATCATCTCTCGTTCTGCGGATGAGTGCGTAGTTGCTTTGTGTAATCAATGGTATATAAATTACGGCGAGCCTGTTTGGAAAGCTCAAGCTATCAAGGTATTAAAGGATATGGAAACCTTCCATGAGGAAGTACGCAACAACTTTGAAGGCTGCCTTAATTGGCTCCACGAATACGCCTGTTCACGCACCTATGGCCTGGGCACCAAACTGCCTTGGGATGAACAATGGCTTATCGAATCTTTGTCGGATTCGACTATTTATATGGCCTTCTATACAGTGGTGCACTTGCTGCAAGGCGGTTCATTCCGTGGCGAACGGCCTGGTCCATTTGGTAAGTAGTGAAAAGCTATAGTATTAGTTTGGTGAATATTTTTTATTCAACCGGTTTTTCTGTATAAATAGGCATCAAACCCAAGGATATGACGCCAGAGGTTTGGGACTTTATTTTCTTTAAGGAAACGCCATATCCCAAATCATCTTCAATTAATAAGTCACATCTTGATGTTCTACGCCGTGAATTCGAGTATTGGTATCCCATGGATCTGCGTGTTTCTGGCAAGGATCTTGTACAAAACCATTTGACTTTTATGCTGTACAATCACGTTGCCATTTGGCCCAACGATGAGACCAAATGGCCAAAGGGTGTACGTGTTAATGGCCATCTAATGCTGAACTCTGCCAAGATGTCGAAAAATGATGGTAATTTCCTTACACTCTATGAGGCTATAGATAAGTTTTCTGCCGATGGCATGCGTTTGTGTTTGGCTGATGCTGGCGACAGCGTGGAAGATGCCAACTTTGTGGCAAGCACTGCGGATGCCGGTATTTTGCGGCTGTATACCTTTATTGAGTGGGTTAAGGAAATGTTGGCATCGCGACCATCTTTACGCAAGGGTGCTGCAAATACGTTTAATGATAAGGTCTTCATTAGTGAGATGAATCTAAAGACCAAGCAAACAGATGACCTGTACAAACGCATGCTGTTTAAGGAAGCCTTACGTTCCGGATTTTATGAACTACAGCTGGCACGTGATAAATACCGTGAACTGTGCAGCAGCCAGGGTATGCACGAAGAGCTTGTGTTTGAATTTATACGTCGTCAGGCTTTGCTAGTGGCACCCATTTGCCCCCATATGGCTGAGCATGTTTGGGGTCTACTGGGTAATAAAGAATCCATAGTGCATGCTCGTTGGCCCGAAGTTGGTGCCATCAATGAAGTAGACATAATGTGCTCAGAGTATCTGATGGAGGCGGCGCACTCTTTCCGTTTACACCTCAAGAATATGTTGCAAGTAAAGGGCAAGGGCAAGGATAAGACACAGGATGGTCTAGCAGTGAAGCCCAATCGCGCTATTGTTTGGGTAGCCAAAACCTATCCACCCTGGCAATGCTGCGTTTTGGACACTATGCGTGAGCTGTACGAGAAGGGTAATGGACTACCCGATAACAAAGTTATTGCAGCCACACTGCAACAAAAGGCAGAGCTTAAAAAATTCATGAAGCGTGTGATGCCTTTTGCTCAGATGATACGCGAAAAAGTTGAGACGGGCGGCAAGGGTGTGGGTGCTTTGGCTGTTACCTTAGAGTTTGATGAGCGCCAAGTTCTGCTCAACAACTTAGATTATCTGAAGAATACCTTGGATGTAAGTTTAAAATACTTTTTAAAGATATCAGTTGCTGATTTGTGTGTTTTTTAAACAGCTGGATCAACTGGAAATCAAATATACAGACGATCCTTCAACGCCTGAAAAAACACGCGAAGAAGTGCGACCCGGCACAGCATTTATTGCCTTTATTGTGGCACCACACGTTAGCGTAGAGCTGGCTAATCCACAAGAGCGTTCCTCGCTTTTTCAAGTAAACACTGTAATATCGGAGGGCGACACTGTTAAAACGCTGCAGGAGAAACTAGCCAAAGTTCTTGGACTTAAAACGGACTTGTCTACGCTTAAAATTTGGCGCTATGATGATCCTGTTTTGGGACCGCGTAAGCTGCCTCTTTTCCAGGACTTTAAGAACGGCAAAAGTCTGCTCAGCGAGGGCTCCTTTGTTTTGGATGTGGCTGCTAAGCGCATAAGTGTAGAGCACGCTGGAAAACTGACGGAAGTGGGTAGAAATCTAGTCTATGTGGTGGAGTAATTATAACGCACTGAAAAATTTTCATTTTTCATTGCTATGTTTACATTATTTATGAAGTTTTCACCGTATGCTAATAGGCTAAGGTGCTGTATAACAGTTGGCTTGCTATTAAAGAATATACTACGATATCATCTAAACGAAGTTTATACCACTGTAAAATTGCGCCACTCTGCCCGACAACACACTATTTTAAAATTTTTTAAAGACTTCTTTAACCTACTCAAAAAAACTTTTGACCTAAATATTCAAGTGCATACCTCACTGAAGTTGTGTCCCTTTTATATAGAATTTCTGTCATTTTGCCCTGATAAGACACCTTGGCTCAATGGGTGGCTATCTTTCTAGGTGTGCGCTGCATTGAACTTTGCATCCAATGTCTGGAGCTACCGGCTATAAAAGCACTGGTAGCATACGCAGGCCTACCACAATTGTAAGCGTTTTATGCTCGAGTTTTAAATTTCGAAATGTTGATAGTTCAACTATTTTTTTTGCTGGAAACAATTGTCGCGGTTTTTGGTGGAGGTGAGTTTATTTTTGGTGATTCTACAATTTTGTTCAACTGTGTCCGGCTTTTCGAAAACTACCCTTAATGTTTGGGTCTCTCTCAGCTTGTCTCATACCACAGCCCATAAAACGGCAGCGTTCACCTTTCAATCAGCTCAACGAACTCTTTAAGCCACGCCCTAGGTTGGATGGTCGCATTGTGGGCGGTCATCGCATTAATATAACGGATGCGCCGCATCAAGTCTCATTGCAAACATCAAGTCACATATGCGGCGGTTCCATTATATCAAATCAGTGGATATTGACAGCAGCTCACTGCACCGAGTAAGTACGCTTAAAGGTTATTGCATATTTAAACTTTAAAACTCTTTTAACTTTCGCAGGGGCAAGACTGCGGAACGTTTGCGCATACGCCTGGGCAGCTCGGAAGCAGCACGTAATGGAGAATTACTACGCGTGCAGAAAATCGTGCAACATGCCCAGTTCAACTTTACCAACGTGGACTATGACTTCTCGTTGTTGCAACTGGCGCATGAAATCGAATTCGATGCTCATAAGCAAGCCATCAAGCTGCCGGACAACACGCAAATGTTTCTGGATGGCGACATGTGCTTCGTCAGTGGCTGGGGCAATACACAAACCATTGTCGAGTCCCGCGACTGGCTGCGAATGGTCGAGGTGCCACTGGTTAACCAGGAGCTGTGCCATGAAAAATATAAGCAGTATGGCGGAGTAACAGAGCGTATGATATGTGCGGGCTACATGGAGGGTGGTAAGGATGCTTGTCAAGGAGATTCCGGTGGACCTATGGTCAATGAGGCTGGCGTGCTGGTAGGTGTGGTCTCCTGGGGCTACGGCTGTGCCAAGCCGGACTATCCCGGCGTCTATTCACGTGTTAGCTATGTGCGTGAATGGATTACCGAGCATAGCGGAGTTTAAATGACCATGAAAAATAAAAAAGTTGACATTTAAAAGTCGAAATGTTTCCTTTGAGGCATCCGTCTACAAACATACTCACACATACACATGCACACAGCGGCAACACGCGACTACTCACATTATTTGCACGGATGTCGCGTTGCGTTGCCAGCAGAATCCCGTGTCTCACCGGCTTATGCCACAATGAAAACTTTTAATTGTGGGTGGTTCTGTGAGGGTTAGACCCAGTCACCCGGCTCGAAACTATGCATAAACGTCAAGTTCAAGTTTATGGCGCACTTGACATTGGGCTTTTGCGCTAGGCTTCTAATTGTTGCACATAAAAGCTTAGTCTTTATTGAAATTCAGTTACATATAGGATTTTGTTGCATACATTACGTACGTATACGACATGCTGTGTAAACAACGAAGCATGAAATAATTTTTATGTAAAATTTTTTCTTATTATTTGGCATTACCGCATACCGAATTTTTAAAGAATATTTTCTTTAAAACGTTTGAACCTACTTTTGTAGTCCCTTTACTTAAAGGGCTTGTATCACCCCGATTGCGTAAAATCATGTTTCATCACCTGTTTGCACGTTTTAGTGCTTCTGTATCGTTGCCGATTTCGACCCCTGCTGTTATTGTGCAAATTTGAATAACTTTGGAGCACATTTTGCTGACACACGTTTCATATCCAAATATCCGAAAAAATTGCAAGGCACGAACCTTTAACCTTATATAAAAATCCGTAGAATGTAAAATACTTTAGAAAACAAGGACTTTAATTTGAATGATAAGCAGCTTCTAAGCGAAAGGTCAGTATTCAAAGAATTAAGTACAGTCTGTAAATATTGACTGTGATACACTACGCAGCTTACTCACTGCACCTTAAATTTCGCTCCTGTCAAGCTTAAAATTTCAAGTTTCTCTCTTGAAAGGCTTAGGTAAGTGGTATCCTTAAAAATCAGAAGAATTTGCATGCCTTAATTTATTTTTTTTTTGGTTGGCTGCGTATGTAGTCTTTGTAGGCTCTTACTTCCTTTTGTTTCCTGACACTCCTTAACCTTTACAGTGTATTAAATAAGTGAACAAAAAAAGAATAAATGAATGGAAATTGGAATCTCTTTAAGGCTTTTCTAACTTTAATTAAGTTATCTTAGGTGATTATTTTCTATTAAACGTTGCTACTAAAAATGCAAATGGAGATGATTACTCAAACTTATTTGCAAACAACCAGCACAACATATATAAATTTGATAGGCGGTTATGCATACCTTGAGGGTATATAATATATGCCTGCTCATCAGTGCTCTGGCGCTTGGTTGAGTAATCTAATGCTAACTTAATGGACTTACGAATGCGTACTTACATACATATGTAACATACGAGTATGTACTATATCTCAAATATTGTTATGTATAATGTGCTTTTAAGTACTCTGTAACCTTAGATGCAATCGTTTAAATGGCATAGAACGAAGTATATTTGCTTTAACAAGCCTGGTACTTTTTGCAGTTGCATTGTGTAAATCTATTGTAAACGTAAGGTGATCGGACATGTATATACTCTTTATAGAAAAGTCTTATATATGTGTCGGAGCACCGAAATAATTAAGATGCTACTACTATTATTATTTCGATTTGGAACCTCAAGAGTGTGTAAATTAACATTTTTTTGTAAGTTTCTCCTCACGAGTTCGCATTGCGGTTAGGTTAAAAGACTAAGTCGAAGGTAGTACCTCGTAGCTTCAATTCAATTTTTAAAAAGCCTAGTTTCTATCTTTGTTAAGATTAAATTAATCGCAAAATCCTTGAAAATTTTAACTTATCTTAAAATCTGTCCAATGCGATCATATGTTTATGTCATATTGATTTCATATCCCACAATAAATATGTAGAGCTATTTGTTAACATTTTTCTGGGCTGTTTTTTCTTATACGAATTATTTTTGTATTACATCAATCATTATGTAACATACACTGCAAAAAAAAATCTATGTTGCGATCGAGATACCCTCCTAACTAATGAAGTTTCGTCTGTTTATTCTTGCCAAGACAAATTATCGAACTAAACCATAAATAAAAAAAAAGATGGCGTACGTAAAAGTCGGACGCGGACGACTTTGGGACACCCTGTTCTACCACATTTTGGTCTCAATATCTTATAAACAAACGGAATACAAAGAATTTTGTACAAAAAACATTTTTTTGGCCGCTATATGATATAGTCAACCGATTTTGATCACCTATAAAAACTTCCGAACGCCAAATTTGGTTACGATATTTTTAGAAACAAATGAAACATACGAAATTTTGTACAAAAATCTATTTTTTAGCCGATTTTTACTATGGAGGCTATATGATGTAGGCAACCGATTTTGATCAAATTTGGTTAAGTGCTTGGCTACTGCAAAAAACTGCTGAATGCCAGCTTTGGTTATGATACCTTCATTAAAAAACGAATTCTATCGAATGTTATTTAAAAAAAATTTGTTGACCGATTGGTCCTATGCGAGCTATATGGTATAGTCAACTGATTTTGATAAAATTTGGTACAGTGTTGAAGATCTCTAAAAAACTTCTGAATGCAAAATTCGGTTACGATTTCTTCATAATCAAACGAATTATCCATCTAAAACTTTTAGTTTTTTTCGAGGTCGTCTGAAACACCCCTATGGGAATTATATACGTTAACCCCGATATAAAAAAATAAAGGAATAAACTTGTCTTCTATGGAATAATAAGGAATCTAATCTGAATGTTTCGTTGCATTAGCTCTTACCATCTCTGAGATCTAGGCGTTCATACGGACGGACAGACAGACAGACGCACATGGGTATATCGACTTCTCTAGTCATCCTTATTATACTTTAGGTAACTTGGGGGGTCGCCAACGTCTCCTTCTGTATGTTACATACATTTTCGGTTTGCACAAACTTAATATACCAATTCTACCATACGGTACAGGGTATAAAACGTGTCGTGGTCTGCGGTCGAGGCCTACATGTCGGAACCCGACATCGTAATTGTCCCAACGAGTCTTAGTTTTATGCTTACCTCAAAAAAAACCATTAAAACATGTAATTTTGATGGCAAACTGTGAAACCTAAGATACTGCGGTTTTTTTTTAAACACCGAATTTGAATTATTTTTTTAATATTTTATAAAAAATATTTAATTGTTAGAAATTAAAAAAATAAAATAATAATTTAAAAAATATAAAAATAAATACAAAATATTCATTTATTCCTATGCACGAAATACTAAATTATATATAACATAATAAGTACAGAAACAAGGTAAACATTTTTGAAAAACTTTTAAACTTTCGATCAGGTTTCTACTACACAATGCGTATACGCCACATTGTCGCTAAAGTGTTACTTGTTGCGTGCCGTTTTCTTCAGTTGTCAATACATACATATACAGAACAAACTAACAGACCCAAGCAGGCCGCTCTGGTGATGCGTTCTTAGTACGCACGAATCGTATACTCTACGTTTGTTGGGATTGTGAAGATAGCTCGAGTGTTAGGCAACAAACGTAAACAAACCCGCAGACATTCAGTGAAGAATCAAAAACAATAGACAACAACGACTCAAAAGACACCCTACGTTTTATTTAATACAAGGCCTGCGCTTCTAGAGAGCCACTGCTTGTGTCGTCTATGCTTAAACTTTAAGCCTTAAAGTAAACGTTTAACGAACAAACACGGAACACACGCACACACATAAGGTCGGCTGCGCAGCAGCAGCATCGGCAACACAAACAGCAAACAAACAAACGTGCAGCACGTTGCCGCAACACGTGAATGTCTTCAGTCGTTAGTCCATAAGACAACGTGCGTGTAAGCGAGCAAGCGCGAACGAAAGCTTGCATAAAAACCAATACAAACAAGCCGGTGCGCTTCGGCTTTCGCGTCTCAACTGTGCAATGTGAATTTTTGCTTGTGTGTTTGTGCCCGACTGAGAATTTATGTGTCTGTGTGCGAGCGGGTGCATTGTTCAATGTGTTCTATGCGAGTAACATGCAAATTCCAAATCATTCAGTTTTGAGCACTGCTAGTGAGCGGTCGTGTGAGCGCAAAATATTGTGTTTAAAGATAAAATAAAAGAATTTGTGTTTTTTTGACAAAAAGGAAATATTATAATAGAAGTATAGCAAAAACTTTTATTGACTGCATATATAGTGCATGTGTAAGTGTGTTTTAAAAGTATACTTGCATGTTTAAAAACAAAAAATAAAGAATAATTGAAGACTCTTAGCTGTTAGAACTCTTATATGGTGCATATGTGTTTTTTTAAGTGAAATTAACTACGCTTATTAATTAAAAGCAACAAATATTATTGACTGCATGTATATTTTAATACAAAAAAGCAAATAACTATGATTGAGTGCATATGGAGTTTAAGTGTTTAAACTTTGTTTTTTAAAAACGCAGCATATTATAAGAAAATTTCCTTTTACTGTTTTTTTTTTTTTTTAAATTTATTGGCTATAAGTCTACTTACAACTAAAGCTGCAATCCAATAGGTAGACAACAAAGCATGAAATTGTTTTACAAAATTAACAAAAATTATTTACATAATATACAAAATTTATAAGAAAAAAAGACTTTTATAAAAGACTGTATATAGTGCATGTGTGTGTTTTAAATGCTTTTTAAAAAAAGCTAGAACAAATATTTAGACACAACTATTATTAACTATTATATTGCATGTGCTTGTTTTATAAGCACTAAAAAAAAACTGCGTGCTGAAATTTTTTTTAATGTAGTTACATTTTACATAAGTGCGACTAGAGACTTAGGTATAAGCTGACTTTGTTAAATAAAATGCAAAGCAAGTGTCTAATAAATAATAAACTGTACTGAAAGCAATAAACTTATTATAAATAATTGCGCTGTAAGCTGTTTTATTTGAAGTCAATAAACATTAAAAGACATACAATACAAATTAATAAACTTTAATAGACTTTAAAACTATCACAAAAATAAATTGAATAATATAACTCTTAATTATTTAAACATTTCTTTAAAGTTCGCCCAACAACTACTTCATTTTGACGGATGAACCCATCAAGAAAGTAGTTTTGAAATTTTATCCGCTTTAACCAATTTGGATTAAAATTCATTATTGCAATTAATCAAACGGTAAGTGCAAAGCTCACACACACACATGCATAGATAGTCACAACAACACAAACACAAATTATATTTAAATGTATTGGTAGGCAGCCGCGACCTAGCACAGTATAATTACAACAACAATGTGCATATATGTTTCATGACTCAAGCGCATTCAAAAAGCTTGTTTCAAGCTTTTGCTTAGCTTGCTTTAGCTTTTAAAGAAAGCGCGCTAATTCAAAATAAATGCTGGCAGCATATTTTTGCTCTCTGCTTAGAATTTAATATCTTTTCGTTTTAATTGCTACGTAACATAAATCGAAGTTGTGCAAAAAATTACTGAGTAGTTTAAGTCTTAAGCTGTATTGAAAATCTTTGTAAGCTATCGTCGTTGATGATAGCTTCTAAAGCCTTCCAAATATATATTATCTGTTTAATTTCGGGCTCAAATTGAAAAAAAAAAAAACAAAACTTAGTAATTGCTCATTATTATTATTATTAAAAAGTATGCAAGCAATTACAAATAATAGACTACTTAAAGCAGTTAAGCATAGCAGCGGGGCCTTCAGCTTATCTTAGAGTACTTTTTTTTTGAAAATGTAGGTGAGTAGGTACATTATTAAATGAGGTTTTAGAAAAAAAATGTTGAATTTTTTCTTTAACATATAGCAAAGACTTGATGCACTGTGAGCTTAATCGATTATGGATTATGAGAAGAAAACTTAGTATATTTTTTGAAAAGTTTAGAAACGTTTTGAGACTAGATATTTTATTAGCTAAAACTATTATTATTATTATATTTATTTTAACCATTCTGGATTATTCCTTAATATACTTTTGTTTTAGAAATATTTTTTTTTACTTTTGGAAGTTTTTTAGGTTTAAGGTTAGACATGGCCGAAATCTGGCGCTTTTTAGTTTAATGCAGAGCATATACTCAATAATCTAGTTTTAGAGACCGGCCTTAGTAGAGCTTTAGTTTGTTATTTTTATTTGATCGAATATTTCCAGATAGAATTTGGTTTATGACGATAATGTAAATTTTTCTTTGACGTTTAGCTGTAGCTTTTCAGTTTACTGCAGAAAAAGTAATTTTTTAGTTTTGTCGATTCTGAATTATTTGAAAACTTAATTTTGTTGTATTGGCTCAAATGATATGGTGGTTGTTTTCAAGTCTTACTCTTTCACTATATTTCCGTGCTTAGACATTAAGGATCATGATCCGTTAAACATTTCACTTGACCACACAGAAACTTATAATTTTCTTAAATTTTAAGATTTTTCGTCTTGGTGTGTATACTGACTGGTATGCCCTATTCTAAGGTATACTGTAAGAAACATGTATTTTTGGCACGATTTATATAATAAGCCAGCAACTTAAAAACAGAGCTCGTTCGAAATTCAAGTCTTGCATTTTGCACAACATTTTTTTAAATAGCTGAAATGTTTAGCTCAGCAAAAATGCAACATTTTAGTCAGTTGTTTATGTAAGAGTTAAGTCGGGGGCAGTCATTGAACCAAAACTGGGTCGGTATAGAAAAATCTTCCTTAACGCTGTGTTTGCTTATGGGA
Source organism: Chymomyza costata (assembly GCA_018150985.1). NCBI lineage: Eukaryota > Metazoa > Arthropoda > Insecta > Diptera > Drosophilidae > Chymomyza > Chymomyza costata. Next base: position 231,568 of record JAECWU010000026.1, read on the forward strand.
TTAAGATTATAAGGGCTTACATGACTGACAACAACTGAGTAACTAACAAGTTAACGAACAAAATACATGGGAAACTTGGTAATATTATTGAATGTTTATGACAGCGCCCAGATTTATCTCATAGATACTCGTGCTTCAATCGCATTATGCATATGAATATGAGAATTCTGATGCTCATCGCTGATTTGTTTTTCCACCCTTTTAACTTGGTATACAAATTGGTTGGTTGCTCTTTTTTATAGCGAAAATGGCAACAGCGCATTCATCTAGTAGACACCACTTCGACTGATGCAAATTTTTTGATGCAGTTGTTTTTTCGTTTCGTTTGCAAATAGTTAAGAAACTTTTCTGAATGAATTTTCTTTTCTTAACTTAACTTGGCTTGCGCAAAAGTTTTACTTAAACTAAAAAAATTAAAATGATTTCGTTGTCTTGAACTGTAGGTGCTCATTGCGCATCTGGTGGCACGGTAGTGCCCCCGCCAAGACGAGCCAAGCGAAGCGTAGCGTAAGGGCACTACCTACCTTTTCTCGAAGCGCTTCGTCGTTTTTTTGTGCCCTTATAACTTTGGTTAGGATTATGCTAGATCAAAAAAATTTTCGGGATATGTTGTTAATAGCGGACTTATTAAACGTATAAAGTTTTAATTGCATAGCTCCCATACTTTAGATTTTATTGATACCTAAAAAACGCTGATTTCGTCACTGATGATCATCAAAATTCTTAGGTATTTCCCAATGTCCTAGAAAGCTGAAATTTTGTATGTAAGCTAGTATTAGCACAAAAACAACAAAAAAATTATAAAACTTGTAACTTTCATCCCCCAACCCCTTAAACTTGGGAATGCAAGTTTGTATGAGACCTGCAATTTTTAATTTTGACGCTAGAGCAGTGGTCGACACAAAATACACTCACATTTTTTTTGCGTATGTATTGTACGTTGCTAAGCAACAAACTCGCAGTTGATGGTGCGTGGCTTCGGCTCTTGTTGTTGTTGTTGACGTCAAGCAACGTCAGCGTCGCAATACGTCACTGCGGCAGAGAAAATTTTAGTAGTACAAAAAGCACGCACATATGCGCGTTTTGTCGACGTCGCCTTAGCCTCTGCGCCAGAGATAGGGCCGTGCCGACCACTGCGCTAGAGGGGTAATCTGAACTGAAACTTGATGCCCCCAGATATATACATATATACATATATATAGAGGCTCCTGTTAAAAAAAATTAAAAAAAATATAAAAAAAATTTGTTACAAACAACTTACAAAAAGAAATGAAATCCCACCAAAAAACATTTTCATGTAAAATGTTGCCAAGACGAGAACATATAACTCGCACCGTCAAAAAGTTATCAGATCTCATATAGAGCCAAGCTTCTAACTCTACACGCCCTAACTCTACAAGGCCTAACTTCACAAACTCTACACCTTAGTCAGAATATGTGGCTTGGCCGTTCGTTACAAGAACTATTGTATAACAGAAAAGTAATGAACAGTGAATTAATTTTTCACCTTACGCCTATGTGAATGTAGCGAAATGGCCAAGCCACATATTCTGACTAAGGTGTAGAGTTTGTGAAGTTAGGCCTTGTAGAGTTAGGGCGTGTAGAGTTAGAAGCTTGGCTCTATATGAGATCTGATAACTTTTTGACGGTGCGAGTTATATGTTCTCGTCTTGGCAACATTTTACATGAAAATGTTTTTTGGTGGGTACAATTTACGCTTTATCGTAGAATGCAATTTGAATTTTATGTAAGACTTTCGTTACTTTTGAAATGGTTTTTTCTCTTTAGTTTGACTTGGTTTCATAACTTGCTCAGCGGAAATGGGATTTGGGTTGTTGGCAGCCCAGATCGTTGGTTTGGTTATGTAAATTTTTTGTATAGTAAACTGAAGGAAATGCATTTTCTAAGTCAAGCCATACATGGAATAAGTTATAATTTTAGCTGTAGAAATTTCTTTGCGCGCTGGTCAAGTTGATTTAATTGAATAGATTCTATTCGCATTATTATTTTACAAAACATTCGCTTTTTATACCCTGTACCGTATGGTACAAAGGGTATATTGTGTTTGTGCAAGCCGAAAATGTATGTAACGTACAGAAGGAGACGGCGTAGACCCCCCAAAGTTACCTAAAGTATGATCAGAGTGACTAGAAAAGTCGATATACCCATGTTCGTCTGTCCGTCTGTCCGTCTGTCCGTATGAACGCCTAGATCTCAGAGATGGTAAGAGCTAGAGCAACCAAACTTTCAGATTAGATCCCTTATTAATCCATAGGAGACAAGTTTATTTTATTTTTTTGATATCGGGATTACATTATATAGCTCTCATAGGGGTGTTTCAGAGGACCTCGAAAAAAAGCAAAAGTTTTAGATGGATAATTCGTTTGTTTATAAAGATATCATAACCAAATTTGGTGATCGGAAGTTTTTTAGAGACCCCCAGCACTGTACCAAATTTTATCAAAATCGGTTGACTATATCATATAGCTCCCATAGGACCAATCGGTCAAAAAAACGTGTTTTGTACAAAATTCGTTGTGTTTCGTTTGTTTATGAAGTTACCGTTACCAAATTTGGCACACGGAAGTTTTTTAGAGTTCCATAGCACTGTACCAAATGTGATCAAAATCGGTTGACTATATCATATAGTCCCCATAGGACCGATCGGTCAAAAAAATTGTTTGGTGCCAAATTCGACTGATTTCTGTTTGCTTATGAAAATATCGTAGCCAAATTGGCCGAATAAAATATCTCTTGGAGGTCTTAGCAATATGTCGGACTTAATTGCAATGTGGTGGTACAGGGTATCCCAAAGTCGTCTGCGCCCGACTTTAACGTACGCCATCTTTTAGATTCACTTTGTATTTATTTATACCAGGTAAGTAAATAAATAAATCACTTGTGTGTAGGTTTACTCGGTAGTACAGGTAGTTAAAGGGGTCTACGCAGTTCGAAAAATGGGATTTTTTCTTTTATATGAAGTTTTGTCATTCCGCGCGAAATATTTCGAACTGCGTTTAGGCCCTAACACAGTAGTAGTTGCTTATATTTTGAATAGAGAAGAAATTTTGGACAGTAAAATTTATAAAATGTAAAAAAAACGCCTAAAACGAAATAAAGTCATATGGCATACAATTTTTTACTCTTTACCGAAAGCTTTTATAACTTGTGTAACTTTATGTTCGAGTCATATACGTCTGTCTCTCTGCTAGAACATTCAAAATGCGAAGACCCTAAGAACTTGAGACACAAGTACTTATCGAAAAGTGCCTATGATCTCAGCTCAGTGATTTTGATAAAATTTGGTATAATACTTAGGTAGTCCAAAAATTTTGAATTTTTTTTGGGATATAATAAGGGGTTTATTTTCAAAAATCTTTTTTTTTGTGATATAATAAAGGGGTGTATCTAGTAAGCTCTCTGTATCACTAAAATTTAGGTAGTCCGAAAATTGTTGCTTTTTTTTTCTGGGATATAAAAGGGGCTTATCTTCAAAAATATAATTTTTTTTCTGATATAATAATACACCTCTTTATTATTAACTTTTTATCATCTCTTAGAGCTAGGCTTTCAGACGGAAGGACATTGACCTGAAGTCAATATGCTTAAAATCCGTTAAATTTTATAAGTGGACGATGCTTTTTGCAATCGATCAGATTTTGGGGGCAAAAAAAAAAATTTATTAAATTCTAAATAAAGCAAATAAGCAAAAGCCTCCAATATATTTATTTTCAAAATGTGCAAATCAAGGCCTTACTGCGTGATAAAAAAATATTTTTATTTTTATTCATGACTTAAAAACCCCTTAAGGGCGTCATATTCAAATTATTGTGACGTTACAAAGCCCATAAATAGCGGACGATTAAGACGCTTCCAACAATTTCTCATTTGTTATATTATGATAAGCGATTTATAAGTTACGAGGGAACAGATGAACACATGTGACGTCACATAGCTCATGAAAAGCGGACGATCAAAGCGCCTACAAATAAATAATCAAAAAAGTGCACCCTCTATCTTAAAATAACTGCAAAATACAGCTATGTATATATCGAGTATTTCCAACACGCGATAATCGATTTGACAGGATTAGACCCACCACACTTAACGTGGATCAGAAGTAATAACCATTAATGACATTTTTGTCGCAGTTTTAATCAAATTTTCAGTTGAAAACCATTGTTACACTTTTGAGATTCTATACAACACGCGATTTTAATGGAGGCAGGAATTTTTTTTTTTTTGGAAAAAGGTTTTTGAGATCTTCGAAAAACCACCAAAAAATCTACGGTCTGCATCATTCTGAAACATCTTCGCCCAACCCGGTTACAGCACTAATAGAGTCATTGCTAGGGATTTCTAATTTGTAACAAGTGGAAGAGAAAACAAATTACCCAATTTCCTACTTACTCATCGATTTAGCTCAACTCTCAAAATTATTCCATATATATTTTTCCTAAAACAATAGTATACTTTTAGGCATTCATCTAAAAACTCAAACTTTTGTTTTGTTACCAATACAAACTACACAGTTTATAGCAACTATTAAAAATTTAAAGGTTTCTAGCAAAAATCATTGTTAGAATTAAATGTTGTTCAAGTTTTGACCTAATTTAAAGGGTGGGCCATCTGTTGGTTTGGTTGTTAAACATTTATAATTCGGAACATACACATTCAAAGTGTATGCTCTTCGATATACGTCGAGTTCAAAGCTACTCAATTTCAGTCATGGCTCGTTTAACAACCGAACAACGCGTAAAAGTGGTACAGGCGTATTATGAAAATGGTCGTTCTGTGAAACAAACATAGTTAAGGCCAGTGTCGATGAAGTGCCGGAAACATCGACGCGCCATCGATCGTAAGAATAACACCTTGCTGGGTGGTGCATGGACAATTATCTGTGTTGCTTATTCGTTCAATGGATGGGAGGACAGCCAAATCAGTTTCCGTCAAAAAAAAGTCATCGAAGTCAGCCGCGATGGCCATTTGGACGATATTATTTGTCATACATAAATAGTAGTTTGTAACTTCCATTTTTTTTTTTTTTTTTGAAAGTATACAAATAAGTTGCGTTTAACAAACAAACCGACAGATGGTCCACCCTATATAAGCAAGAACTTGTGAAATTTTGCAACCTCAGCAATACTTTTGTTAACATCATTATTTGTTCCCAAAAATAAGCTCAAACTATTACTTTCCATATTTTCAACGGCAGCCATTAAAACAAAAGACAGCCATAGTCTGAATCCTATGACATTTGTAAACTAGTACACTAAAAATACACATGAATATACAATACAAGATATAACACCCCACGCCACGGTTAACATTTGTAGGGGCTTCTGAGAACCCTTGTCCTACAACGTCGCGAATGTTTACACAATCATCAGCAGTAACAAAGCTGTCATATTTTGTTATGGAGGGGTTCATAATTGCTGCCGTGAGTCACATGCGCCCGCCCGTGTTACATTATGTCTGTGCTTACTATATGGTCTACTGGGTACAGCATCACCTGATTACGTATTTCTTTAAAGGGGGTGTGCTTTGGATTTGCTTGCGTTTGATTGCCTTGAGTTTTTGTGCTTGTCCTTAGAATTTTTGGGGGTGTGTTTTTACCAGGAACTCTTTAGCTTATGTATTAAAAAACTTACTCATCTGGAAGAAAATAAACAATCGAAGTTGGGGCACGTGTGATTACGTGTTATCATCCTGCACGTTACGTAGCTGCACATTGCATTGACTGTGGCTCTCCGTCTCCATATAACTGATTGAGTGACAGTTACTGCAGTTAACATGCTACTTGTACATGGTTACATGCATTCTTGACATTTCTTTGACATATAGTACTGTGAGAATGGTGGTGGCCAGCACTTACGTAGCTATTTTTATATGCGACACGTTAAACGCTCATACGTTGTTTGGGATTCACAATGAATGAACATTGCAAAGGTTTTTTGTACTATGGGTGGTGGGGAAAATTTAATGCTGCTATGGCGACTAGCAGCTTATGAAAGGCAAATATTTCGCTTTATTTTAATGATGATTTTTGAATGGAAAAGTTTATATAAATGCTTTTTGTTAAAAATAAAAACGTGACTGCTGCAAAATCACGCTCTGAAAAGTATTGAACAAAAAAATATTCTCATCTGAATTAATTATGCACAAACTACGCAATATTCATCATCTATTAAATAAAGATTGGCTATATATTTTAATGTATTTAGTACATATTTAAAGAGGTTAGCCGTCGTTATTTGCCAACTGAGTTATTATTCGATATTTTTTTTAGTTCCTCTAGAGTTTGCCATATGCAATTTTTTGTTACTTTATAATGCCTATAACTAGTGGACGACCAAAACGCTTCCAAACGATACCTCATTTGTCAAATTATGATATACAGCTTAGAAGTTAAGAGGGAACAGATGCACATCTTCTTCTTTGTTGCATTAACGCCTAGTAGAGCATAGGGCCTTCCGAAGATAAACATAAATACAGACATTTATGTCAAAAACAAAACACTCCTTTTTGCTTCGCCGTAGTCGTGGCTAATTTCTTTTAAAAAGCACTGCTCATCTTCAAGACTAACTCATTTAAGAGTTAAAAAGCTTTCTTATTAAAAATTCAATAGAATTTTACGAGCAGAAGACTATTGTATTAAAGCTAGTGTTCCAAATCTATTGGTTGGTTAGGATAGAACCAAGGCCCGTTCAGCTTATTTTGTTGTCGCAGTTGTCTTCAAATTGCGACACTTCTTTTTATGTCTCAAACCAATTTTTTTTAAGTTTTAGAATGCACATCAAAAATGTAAAGAATTCTTCTACTTAAAAAGATTATCTCCATGTTGGAAAACGCAAATTTCTTTTTAAAGCTTATTGAAATATAAAATATTTCGTTTAAGTAAACTGCATTTAAAATAATATTATCTCATCCAGTTGCAGCCCCAGCCAGCTTACAAAGGACCTGTAGCTGGCCTAAACCCTATTAACTAGGGTTGCGTTTCATGCTCTACGCTGATCATGTGCTGCAAGTGGCTACAAATAATAAATTGTGTCCAAAATATCAACGTTATATACAAATCCAAGTATTATCATACCAGAAACATCACATAAGCGCCGGGCTATGGACTGGTTACTCGCAACGCCACAGTTGCATAGCGCCTTCTCATCATTGGGCGCGCTTGTGGGTGACACCTATGTGGTCAGCCCCGATGCATTGGGTAAGTTTTACAGCTGATTTGTAGTGGGCAGATAATAACTAGAAATGCCATCTTTAGCCATATTGGAAGAGATCAACTACAAACTTATCTATGAGGATCAGACGCTGCGCACTTTTCGGCGCGCCATTGCCTTTGGCCAAAATGTACGCTCCGATTTGATTCCGGTGTTGGAGAATACCAAAGATGATGCTGTGCTTGAATCGGTTATACGCTTATTGGTCAACTTGACGGTGCCAGTGGAGTGTCTCTTTTCCGTCGATGTCATGTATCGCACTGAAATGGGTCGTCATACCATATTCGAATTGAATAAACTTTTATATAACAGCAAGGAGGCCTTTACCGATCCCAAGAGCACCAAAAGCGTTGTCGAATACATGAAACATATACTGGACTCGGAGACCAAGCTATCACCGCAGAAATGCGATCAAATTAATAATTGTTTGCTGCTTCTACGCAATATTTTACATATACCCGAAACCAATGCCAATTTCATTAAGCCCATGCTGCAGTCCAGCAGCAGGCTTGGAACCTCCATGCAAAATACCATACTCTGGAATCTGTTTATACAAAGTATTGACAAGATGTTGCTCTATTTGATGACCTGCCCGCAGCGTGCCCTTTGGGGCGTGACTATGGTGCAGCTAATAGCGCTTATCTATAAGGATCAGCATATTAGCACTTTGCAGAAGCTTTTGAATTTATGGTTTGAGGCGTCATTGTCGGAGAGCTCTGAGGATAATGAGAGCAACACAACACCACCCAAACAGGGCAGTGGCGACTATAGTCCCATGCTGACCTCTGATCCTACATCAGATTGCTCCGAAAAGGATGGTGATGAGCGTCGACAGACTTTGCGTGAAGGCACTGATGCCACATTACAGGAGGTCAGCCGTAAAGGTCAAGAGTATCAAGACGCTATGTTCGGCGTGCCGGCTAAAAAGTTGGAGTGCGCTGAAATATCTAGCGATAGTGACGTCCGAGGCGCCGAGCTCACCGCAGCAGCAGTGGAAAGTGACGGAACCGCCTAAACCTGAAAAAGAAATGGCCATGGCTGCCAATACGGAACAGCAAGCGTCTATGATAATGCAACTAACACAACCAGCTGACAATGCTAAAACCACTACCAACACTACCTGCATAGCTAACCAAGAGCGCTTTAAGCAGCCCCCACCACTACCTGTTAGACCTTTAACCTGCACACAAGCTGAAAAACTGGGTGAGATGGCGGACGAGACCTATCCCAAAACATGTATCAGGCGTCAAGCTGGGTCAAAAATCGCCACACTCTGGCCAACTGCATTTGACCAAAGGCAAATGTTTTCCACAGAAACGTGAGTGTGCCTCTTCACAGTCCGAACTCTCAGACTGTGGCTATGGCACCCAAGTGGAGAATCAGGAATCCATTTCCACCTCCAGCAACGACGACGATGCACCCCAAGGCAAACCGCAGCATCAGAAGCCGCCGTGTAATACGAAACCGCGTAATAAGCAACGCAACATTGTAACGCCCTTGGATAAGAAGGAACAGCGTCGTAAGAAGCTGGTCAAGCGCAGTAAGAGCAACCTGTAAGTAGTTTGCAGCAGATTGGTTTACCAAACAGGTGCTCAATAAAACAGTATAATTTGTATCTATAGCATTAATATGAAAGGTCTGTGTCAGCACACGCCCACTGATGATGATATATCCAATTTGCTAAAAGAATTCACCGTAGACTTTTTGCTCAAGGGCTATAACTATTTGGTGAAAGTGCTGCACTTGCATATTACATCCAACGCGGTAAGCTCGAAAGTTTGTAGTCTCTCTTTGGAACACTGTTTAACTTGTACGCTCTGTTTTACAGAAAATATCCATTGATACCTCACATTTCTTCTGGCTGGTCACCTACTTCTTAAAGTTTGCTGCTCAATTAGAGCTGGACATGGAACATATTGATACCATACTTAACTTCGATGTGCTTACCTATCTTACCTCCGAGGGCGTCAGTTTGTGCGAGCAACTCGAGCTGAATGCACGCCAAGAGGGCAGCGATTTGAAGCCCTATTTGCGTCGCATGCATCTTGTGGTTACCGCCATACGCGAATTCCTGCAAGCCATTGAGACCTATAGCAAAGTTACACATCTCAGCGAGGATGATCGTACACAACTGCTTAAGCTGCAGATACAGATAAGCGCTGCTACGGATTTGCGCAGTTTATTTGTTTTATTGTTGCGTCGATTTAATCCCAGCATACACTCCAAGCAGTATCTGCAGGATTTGGTGGTGACAAATCATAAGCTTATGCTTGTTTTGGATCGCGCTGCCAAGCTGGAAGGTGGCCAAAGCGTTAATCTAACCGAACATCTTTTGCAGTAAGCTGAATATATCTTTAGCTAAAGGGAAGGTTCTCTAACTTGTTTGTCTTGCAGATTCGCCACGCCGGAGGTTATGCATTATTATGGCATATTGCTGGAGGATTTCAACTATAATGGTGAATTTCTTAACGATTGTATTTTCACTATGATGCATCATATAGGCGGTGATTTGAAACAAATAGGCGTGCTGTTTCAGCCTATTATATTAAAGACATTCTCTCGTCTTTGGGAAACTGATAACGGACTTTGCGATGTAAGTAAGTTTAGCTTAAGCCACGTACAAACTGTCTTCAATATTATATATCTTTAGGATTGGACGGATCTTATTGCGTATGTCATACGTAAATTTATGAACACACCACCCAAGTCTCCGTTGATCTTACCAACCTCGTCGCTTACGGAAATGACCAAGGAGCATAATCTGCAGAACAACTTATTGTAAGTGCAGATATATATTGATATACAAATTTATTTTGTGCAAGTTTTCTTCATTTTTATTTACTTAAGACATGTTCAGATGAGACAGCAGTCATCTAAAATAACAAGCTTTGGAGGTCAAAGCTGGAAACGATTTAGGCTTCATATGTATGGTTAAATTTTCTTGTTTAAGAAAAACTTCAAACAATCTCTGATATATCTTATCTGACTTGTCTGATAGTACAAGTATTGTGCTTGCTATCATCTGCTGCAACTCTAAACCATTTCCGTCAGCTTAAGTCTTTAAACATAAATAATGCTCTTTTCATGAAGCTTTGGTCAGACGTCAAAAATCTGTTGAGGTTTGATTATGTGTTCAATTCTGATTCCATAAGAAATCAGCATCGTCTGACCCAAGCCAGAGAGTTTCCCTACTGTAATTCTTTGTCTGCATCTGCTTTTAATGGATCTCACAATATTATTATCTCTCTATCTTCAACCCTTTATGACCTACTATAAGTAAAAATCCAAAATCTTTAGAATCTACATATTCTTAGAACACGTTAAATTTTCTGCTTCTAGCACTTGGACTCAGGAAGATATGGACACCTTATATTGGTATTATGTACAAAGCAAGAAGAGCAATGATGTGGTGGGAAAAATTGTTAAGCTCTTTAGCAATAATGGCAACAAGCTCAAGTCTCGTATCTCCATAATACAACAGCTATTGGCACAGGTAAGTCAAATAAATCACCAATATGCAACAGTATCTAATGCATTACCAAATGTTAATACAGGACATGATAAACTTGTTGGAATACGATGATCTGATGAAATTTGAAGAAGCTGAATATCAGCGTTCATTGTTAAATACGCCCACCTCAGGCACCAACGCATCTGGCATAGAATCTGGCAAGCCATCGAATGATACACAGGTGGGTCTCAACACTTAACTATCCTCTTCCTATTGCACACTAACCAAACTTATTTCAACAGATGCTGCTCGACTTGATTATTAAAGATAACAAGCAGCAGCATTTAATATGGCTGCAGCAGCTACTTTTAGAGTGTTGCTATATTAAGCTCAAGCTACGTAGTGGTAATAGCTGTTCCACCGATGCTATCATGGAACCCGTGGCCTATCACTGTATTCTCATGCAAAAGTCCATACCTATAGTCCAATGGAATAACGATCAATCTGCTATCATGCTCTATCAGCCGTTTGTGCTGCTGCTACATAAGCTGGGCATACAGCTACCTGCCGATGCTGGCACCATTTTTGCACGCATACCCGATTATTGGACACCCGAGACCATGTACGTAGTGGCCAAGAAGCTGGGAACTTTGGACAAACGTGAGTTGAAATCTACACCCAGTAAAGTTGAAGGTGATGTATACCGGTATCAATAATTTTTGCGCTCTCTCAATCGACGACACAAATTTTGATTATGGGTATCCGTTAACGTGCGCCCGCAACTCTCGCCTTATCCTAACCCCCTCTCAAAAACCATCGCCCATTGCTAACTATATGTGTCTGTCGGTGTATCTCGATATGCTCTGTGTGTCTCTCTTTCTCCTACTTTTGGCTCTTGTAGTAACACTCAAGTTTGATCCCATCGAATTGATGGTTGCATCAAGCACAACTTCACGTCATTGTATGAGATCGCTTAATTCATTGAGCTCTGTTTCGAGTCTGGATGTGGATATGCCGGAATCGGAGGAGTTGCCCTTGATACCTGAAGTGGATGCTGCTATTGAGAAGGCACATGAGATCTTTGTCGCGCCTAAGGCTAAAAATTGTAATTCAATTATCAGGTTCGTTTTTGACATTTCAAATTCCTAAGCTATGCGAAATTTTTATAATGCTTGTCATTGAACTTAGATATACGCCGGATGTTACACCAGCCGTTCCCAACTGGCTGCAATTGGTTATGCGCAGCAAATGCAATCAGCAGTCAGCTCCAAGCAGGCCAGCAACAGATATTAGCGATTGGTGAGTAACTAGACGCTTAGGCGCTCCTTCTAGCCGTATACACTGAGAGAAAAGAAGACTGTGTTGTTTTTGTAGGATTGTCATATTTGAAACCATTTATATGAACCTTAATAGAAAAAGGATCCCAAACGTAGTAAGTTAGTATAATCACCCATTTATCAACGCGCAACTACTTTTAGCTTGCTGACAGTCCGTGAGGTGTAAAGGGGGTTATATTTGAATAAACCATAAAACATTTAAATTCTTCGGAAAAAAGAAGTGCGCTTTGGCTTCGTCAATTTTTATACGAAAAAATATCATCTTTAATATTTTGGGTATACTGTAGTTGGAAACTTAAATTAACAAATTATTTTTCAAATTTAGACGTTTTTTTGGGACCTTGCTTTCCAGCTCTACAGAAAACGATACTAGAACCCAAAACTTAGCCATCTCCACTTTTGTAGCCTCGACGCTCAATGGATGAACTTTTTTGAACTATTTGTAACCCCATTTTGAATTTTAAGACATCATAAAATAAAAACTTAAATATTTAGGGTATTTCTTGATAAGAGGCAAACTACTAAATGAGGTTTCCAAATATAGACGCTCATATTGCTGGAATCAAAAAAAAACATAGTAGTCCTGATTGAAAAAAAAGGCCTCAAGGTCAAAGTTTAAATTAATTTCAGAGACTTAGGCAAGTTGTGATTGCGTATAGATGTCTCGCGTGATAAAAAATAGTCTAAATTGGGGAATACATACAATTTTGACCAAATGGTTATAAAAGTAGCCCAAGTATTTTGTGTTGTCAATTCAAGAGTTCCGATCTTGACTCAGGATTTTTTTAAATATGCCCAAAAAAACTTGATTTAAGTCGAGAAATGGCCTTCTTCGTAAACAAAATTTTATTATTTTAACAATCTTAAAATGAGATTTTGTGTTTCGAGAGATAGTGATAATTTGTAGAATAATACGACTTATGGTTTTTGTTTTTTTCAAAAAGTTGGTATTAACAAAAAAATTATGAAAATCTCAATTTTTTTTCTTAATTTTTTTTAATTTTTTCCCTTATTTTTTTAATAACACAACCACACAAAAAACGAACCGATTTGAGTTCAGAGACGCTAAAACCGAATACAAAAAATCCTTGCACATCAGGGTTAAAAAAATTTACATAAAATTTGTAGGTTAGTTCAGATTTTTTCTAATGGACTGAACAACAGATTGTTGAACTCTAAATCCGAAAGTTAGTGCATATTAGCAAGGCTGTAGGGCGAAAATCCGGGACCGGGGGGGAAAATGTACCGGCTACTCTATTACACCTTTAGCCTAAGCTTATTTCTGAATATTTTCTGAAATTGTTAGCTAGTTACAATAGCAAAAAATCTTTTCCAGAATTGAGGAAATAGAGTGAAAAAAATTATCCATATAAAAAAAAATTTCATTAAAATTGTATTACGACAGCAGTAACACCGGGCTCCTAAGAAAATTTCGTGCTGGGGGAAATATCCCATTTTCACCCCATCTCTCGTCGGACTTGCATATAAAATAATCGCAACAATAGCTCTTCGAAAATTTTGAGTTTAGAACTTGTTTGAGAAATTGCTAACAAAATTTCTAAAATGGCAAAATATTATTACTAGAACGAACATACATACCTGTTAACCGACATTCTTAGTATGCTGTGGATTCTATTGTATCCGGATTTGTCGAATTTTAGATAAAGTTCTTTTCTTAGAGTGTACTAACATTCAGATCTTGGCCAACAATCGGTAAAAAGCAAATTTATGGCACAGCAGCCACATGTTAAAGGCTTTAACATATTGTTTACATGGCACTGTTAATACAATTTATGAACTTTAGGCACGACTAGAGATCTCTCCGCAAGTCAGAAAACTGGGCTCTTAAATTTGCATTTACTTTCGTGTGTTGACAATTGTCGTAGCTAAATGTCAACGCTGCGGGTGTAGGGTGGCTGGGTTTGGAACAATCTTCATGGCCAAGGAACTGAGGGGTATACACTTTCATATGCTGAGCTTGTTCATCCGTTTTGGGTATATTGACCATATGTGTGTGTGGCCAGTCACTGTCTGCACTTATGTCTAGAGCGGCCTTTTGGCTTGGATTTTATTTTATGAATTTGTTGTGGTTTGTGTTTTTTTTTTTTTTGTTTTTGGCACAAAAGACTTTTAAGATCTTTTGGGTCTGATAACTAAGCTAACCCAACTGTTTTTAGTGTTGATTTTCCGCATTTACACCTTGTAGAAGTTGTTAAGGCTGTTTGAAATATGGGCTAAATCTAAACAAAATCAATGTCACGCCACCCAGGCAAGCGCAATCTATAAGCTACATTTTTAAAAACATATAAGCTACATATACATTACATGACCTCTGCTGCACCTATAGTTGCTTTTTTTTTACCTCTTCTATCTCTGAAATTAAAAATCATGGCAATAACATGAAATGAAGTCATCAGATTAAGCTGCGCAGCATGCCAGCAGTAGCTGCCTTTGTATCTATAAGATACAAAAAAAAAAAAACTACTATAAACAGTCATGCTGGCTTGTTGTTGTTGTTGCTGCTGCAGCTGCATTTTCAATTGATTAGATACATTATTTAAGCTTAGGGTGAGAGTAATTGCTTAGACATTATTCAGCTTTTGGGCCTTTGAAATTAAAACACGCGCTTGAGATACTTTATCTTGTGCTTGCTGGCAAATTAGTAGTAGCTTTGTGGCCTAATGAATACTATTTAAAGTGGCTTAAAGCTACTGGCTGTTGACATTAATCACATGGCAGCACAAAAACAAACTGACATTTGAAAAATTTTACATAATAGACTGCAGCATCTTCTTGCCCCATGATGAAATCTCAGCCGGTTCTGACTATGCAATGTATTTGTTTACTATCGCATGAACCAGTTTGATCTTTTTTTTTTTTTTTGTCAAGCCATATTTAAACAGTTAGCATTTTTTCTTAGCGCGAAATTCGCAATAATGTGGTTTATATTTTATTTATTGCTTAGAATTTGACTGCAGCTCATACAAAATTCCTACAAACCAAAACGAGTTTGTGTTGTATCTGCGTTTTCCCTTAGCGATTGTCTTTTATACGAAATATACATACTACATATAGCACCAAAAAAGTCAAAAGCTAAGCAAACATATTTGCATAGTTACTTACGAAATGTATTTCAAGTCATCGTTATTGATATTGCAGTTCAAACTGACAAACTTGTTCGTTTTGCATTAAAATGTGTCTATAAATTTTTTTGTATAAACATGGTTTATAAAAACATTATTATTTAATTATGCATAAATTAAGCTATATAATTTATGAAGAATTGTTAATATGCGTCAACTGCAGACAGAGGCTACTTGATGTCATACAAAGTGTGTCTTTAGTACTGCAGCAGGGTTTTTAATACACTCTAACTGGGGTATATGGGTTCGTTCAGTTTGTGCCAAAAGCATCTGAGGTAACATTTAGAATGCAACGAGAAAGAAAAAAGAATTCAATTTAGCCATTGTTGTCCCATCGTTTTATCTATACGTATTGTCTTGAAAACCAAAAGTTCTCTAGTGTTGCTCTAGTTCTTCACTTCCATTCAGTTTTTCCGATTTTGGATTTTTTTTCCATCTTTAGCGCTTTGCGATTGACTAATTTCTCAAGCAACAATACTACTCCCAATGTATCCATATTTTATTAAAACCGGAACTTCAAAAGCTATATCTTAGTTTAAAAAACTATCTTTCACTTTTTATCTAATTATGACTAAATTACAACAAATGTATTTTCAACCATTTATTTAATCAACGTTGTCAACAAGAGTAATATTAACATTTTTTGTTTTAAAACGAAAAAATCCAAACCGAACAATTTTATTGGTTGTTTTAAATTTTTTTTTTTTTTTTTTATTTCCGTTAAATTCTAATATTGTGTTGTCGCGAAATTATTTTTGTTTCATACAAAACAGCTGATAGCATCTGCAATTTTTTTGTTAGTAATAACTTCCTTCAATTTTAAAAAATTAGTTTCCATATAAAATTCTTTTTAATTATTTTGATTTAGTTCCAACTTCACTTTTTCAAAGTTAAATTCGTTTAATGGATATGGTTGAGCGCGAAATTATTTTCGGTTTCAAAACGAATACGAATAAAACATGCGGATTCGGTTTCCGGAACACGGCTGATGATTTTGGCAACAATATTCATTGACACTTAACAAGACTTAGTTATTTTTTTTGCGAATAAATTTATAACTTGAAGTTGGCATAAATATAATCTAAGAACATCAAAGAATATTTTAAAAATATTCAGTATAAAATTGTTGCGTTTTCAAACCTACTTTGCCGATTCGTTTTAATTCCACTTACAACAAAACATTCGGTTTCAAACCATATGAAATTTCGGTTGGGAGCACCAATCAAAACGAATCCGAATCAAATATGCGTTTATATTTCAAAAATATATAACATTTTCGGGTTTTTTTTTAAAGTACGAGCTGTGTTATAAAATTAAGTTCACTTTAATATTTTTAAAAAATTTTTATTTAAGGCTAATACGCAGCAGTCTAAAACCGCGTGAAAGAACACAAAATTTCATAAAAAAAAAACGCTAAGAATTTTGACAGGGTTTATTTTATATGGGGTTTTTGTTTTCTTTCACGCAGTTTTACACTGCTGCGTATTAGCCTTTACTCACTAATATTCATTTTATCTACTTCAAAGTTATTCCCCGCAGATATGACACTTTTTCCAATCCTCGAACACTTCTGATAAGCACTGTTTGGTTTAGCCTTAAGCTTTATCAACAATGCAGTTTTTAGATCCTCAATCGTAGCAAGTCTCCATCCGGACGCGTGCTTTCATGGGTTTCTTCAGTTTTGGTTTTGGATACAAAACCCATGAATTATATTTCCATAAATACGTACTTTTTTTGTATCGTCGCATAACTTCAAGGTAATACTTCTTATTGAACGTACGGACTTGTAATAAGAACGTCTGATACTCTACGCTACCGTAATCGCAGAAAACAGTGAGCAAAACTTTTAGGTCTTCGCTGTTCTGGAAGCTTTTATTGGGACAACTGTGTTTTGGTTGCGATGTCATAGCCACAAACCCATGAGTTATGATGCTACTTGAGCAAATCAGGATCAT
The DNA here is from genome assembly GCA_018150985.1 of Chymomyza costata. Classification (NCBI taxonomy): domain Eukaryota; kingdom Metazoa; phylum Arthropoda; class Insecta; order Diptera; family Drosophilidae; genus Chymomyza; species Chymomyza costata. The sequence goes on from JAECWU010000026.1 coordinate 248,683, forward strand.
CTTTGACGTCATTCAACAGCTTTTAAGCGATGCTTATGCGACGGTTCTTCTGGTCAACAGTTTAAACCCAAAACGAGCCAAATCAGATGTCGACGTCAATGATAAATGATGTTTCGATAACTTTCCAATAGCACTTTATTCGATTTCTTTTGATTTCGTTCGTCGAAAAATCGCACAAAGTCGCTGAGCTGACCAAAGACGTCTATCCTTTATGCCTCTCACAAACAAACTTAGAATACTATGTAGTTGAAAATGTAAACATATGTTCGTGTTTTTCTGAAATTAAATTTGTGTATCCCTTGAAATGGAAAAAGTCACCTTCATTTTTGAACACATCCTGTATATTAATCAAATTTTTTTTTAAAAAACAAGTATTTTAGTTCCTTTCTTATCAAATCAAATCGATTTGCAGCAACTATCTGAAGTGCCACAGAAATCTCTAGAGATTTTGGGTACGGTTTGAAACCAAATCTCTATTAGGATTCGTAGCTGCCACAGAAATCTCAGAGATTTCATTTTTCGGACAATGTCTTCCGAATGTTTACGCTTTTATGAGAATGGCAGCTAAGGAGTTGTTACTGTTCAAAAATAATTTTTTAATTAAATGTTTTTAACAGTGTTCCAAGAAAGTTAATTTATTATTGGATAAGTCGATAACTTGCAGCAGATTTTACAACTTTTCGCTTGCAATTTCTGATAAATAAGCTCAAATATTTATCCCGCCCAACACATGAGTTTGAGTGACAACCCTACTAGCCTTCAGTTGTCATCAGCTGTTAATAGCATTGTGAATGGCAAAATGAATTTTTTTAGATTTAAGGCCTATACGCAGTTCGAAAAATTTCGCATGGAATGACAGAACTTCATATAATTTGAGGAGAAAAAACTCAAAACAGCCTTTTGGAAGGCATTTTTAAAATCAAAAGAAAAACTAAGTTAAAGGGGTACACGCAGCTCGAAAAATTTCGCGCGGAATGACAAAACTTCATATAAAAAAGATCCCATTTGGGATTTATCCCATTAAGCGCAGAGTAAGATAAATAAGTGCTACGCACAATTTTCTGCTAAGGTGGCAACGTTCGGGATGTCAGTGATGTTTGTGAATGTCAATAATTTTAAGGAGAAAAAACGCAAAACATCATTTTGGAAGGCATTTTCAAAATCAAAAGAAAAACTAAGTTAAAGGGGCATACGCAGTTCGAAAAATTTCGCGCGGAATGACAAAACTTCATATAAAAAAAAATCCAAAATGGGATATCTCTTTCAAAATGCTGTTTTGCGTTTTTTCTCCTCAAATTATTGACATTCACAAACATCACTGACATCCCGAAACCATGCAGAAAATTTTTTTTTTTAATATGCGCAAAATCGAAACACTTCATAATGATAACTTTAACACCATAAACATCTATTAATATGCCAAAATAATTACTCCGAAATGTTTAGTTCCACAACTAGCTCGAGACGTTTTTGCTCGTTGACACAGAATGGCATATTTACTAAAGATTTTAGTAGAGATTTTGTAAAAATTAAAATGATAAATTAAATTTTAAGATTTATTTGGTAAAAAGCTCCGAAATTAAATAACCTTTTTAAACAAGTAGCACTTTCTTACCATAAAATTGGTATTATTGCCAAATTTTATCAAATCTCGAGCAAAATTATTAGAGATTTAAGACCGTCCGTGGCACCAAGAATTGGAATTGTAGAGCAATTGTTTGCTGTGGCACCCCTGTTTGCTAAAAATCAATAAAAGCGTAAATTTTTATTTAATTTTCTTAAATTTTTATACTTAGTTGAACACTTTTAACTCTTTCGATCAATAGCATATTTTGTATTAGTATGTACTTCAAAACGCGTCAAAATAAGATATATATTGAAAATTAGGGAAATTATAGGGTATACCATAGTTGGTATTCGGACGATCTATTTGTTTATTTTTTTGCCCGAGCCGCTCTCTAATCAAGTTCAGTCTGTTTACTCTATCATTTATTGAACTCTCACTAAATCGCTTCCTCGTTTTGAAATCTTAGAGATGCTCTCTAATCAGGTTCTTTTACGCAAGTTGAAAATCCCAAATCTAATTAAAGAGTTTTATGCCAAGAAGCGCTTGCACTTAAACGTTTCCTTGTTTTTTTTGATGAATTTTTAAGATTCATTAGCTTTTTTAATTGAATCCATTTCGGCTTTATGCCTTTTGTTTTTAAGTTTTGAACTTTTAACTGTTTTTAACTTAAGAGCTTTTAATAAGTTATAAAAGAATTAGCCACAAAATATTTGTTTAGCATTGTTATTATTTTAAGTTATAAGCAAATTAATTTTTAATAAAAAAATCTACTAAAATTTTTTTTTTTTAAGTATCTAGAACGTACAGAATTCTTCGACTTTCACTGCTTTTTCTCTCAGAGCGTTGCTTTCTTATTAGTCTATCAGAGCTCATAAGTTTTTAGAACTGTAGTAGGTTGTCTTCCAACGGGTTTTATTTAATCAAGTTTGTCCAGACTTTTGCCAATTTAATTTTAAAATATCACAAATCCGCTTCCTTGTTTTATAATGTGTGCTTATTAAGAAATGTCAAAATTCAATAATAATTGTTTGAGATCATTAAGAGTTCATTTTAAATACTTTAGCAGTTTTTATTTTATCGGGTTGTTTATAAGCAGATTTTATTGTGTCCATATATTGCAATTCTTAAAATTCTTTGAAATTAATTTGACATTTTTAAAAGCAATTTAAAACCGTAAACGGTCTCATTGGGGTGGACCTCAAGAAGCCTCTGCCTCATGCACAACTTCTATATCTTCAAAAGCTGATCGACCTATTTTATTTTGAAGGTTAGGTCATCTATGCATTTCATTTCGTGGTGATCATACCTACTTGGCATATTATTTTCTTTCGAAAAAGAGACTGTTTAATCTTAATGCACCAACTCCAAAGTGTTCAGCTTCTTAGCACAATCATTCAAATAAAAAAAAGTTGTGATAGAGCCGAGTTGTAACGACATTTGGCGTGTTTGTTGGGCATAAATGCAAAAGTGCCCGAGCAACGACGTAAATAACCCTTAAAACGAGGCATAAAAGCAAAAGTGCCAGACTAACTTTGTACGCAACAACAAACAGCTGTTTGAATCTCTGAATTCTGCTTTAATCATTCATTATCATTTAAATTAATTTTTAATAATTTCCATATTATACCAGTTCTTAACAATAAGCTCCAATTGCTTCAAACACTTTCTCTGCATTTTGATTTAATTAGCTTACTTCCGTATTATTAGCATATTTTTATTAGCTCAACGCCTTTAAGCCTTTCACTCTGTATAAGTTCAACTTAATAATTCTGAGCCTAGTTCGTTCACCCAGTTCATCACAAATTGCAGCTCAATTAACCCTTGGCACCCAAAACTCATAAATTGGTATAACTTGGTATTGATAGCCGTAGTCTTAACCTTTTTTTTTTTTAAATTGGCATAGAAAACTTGTTTATTTAGTAATTAAAATGATTTATGCTACTGATTGATGTGGCTCGTTCTCACCACACGGGTCTCCTCTAGACAAAAGTCCATGTCAATGGCTTTACTTTTGTTGTTATTATTATTATTATAACTGCTGCTGTTGAGTCTTACATGAACATAAATTGCAGCAGCTATAAACCAAAATGTTAACAATATGGCCAAACCCATAACAAAACATCAGCGAGTGAGACACCCAACTAGAGCCCAGAGAAGGTCGACAGCTGAACCGCAAAATGATTGCCAGCACTAAAGGTTTTTATGTTTTTCCCATTTGTTTTTAAAAGTTGTCTTCTGCCTTCCGTTGAATTATGATTGTATTTGCATTGTCAAGTCTAGGTTTTTTTTGCTAAATAAACGAAAAACTTTTTCGGTGAATGGAGCTGCAAGTTACGGCTTCCTAGTGTTAACATTTGCTTGTAATCCATGTTTGTTTTGGCGCCCACTGGCCCCCCCCCCCAATAAAAAAAACGTGCGCTACATAATGCAAAATGTCAAATTCAATTTACAAATTTTTTTCCAGGCGTCAAAGTAAATTACTTTTGAAAATTGCCTTTTGTCAACGCCCACGCTGCAGGGCAGTGGACTGACAATCTGACAGTCTGGCAACTCGGGCAGGCAGCTCAGGCAGACAGCTAGTCAAAGCTGCTGAGGGTTCATGTTCACGTGCCCACTTGGCCAGATCGCCTCCGCATAACAGCACAGCATAATGTTGCTCCTAAAAAGCAATATGAAAAATGCCAAAAAAAAAGCGAAAACAGCAGAGTTAAAATTTGCATACTCTCCAACACTGAAACCATCGGACAGCATAATGTTGCTGAAAATTGTTGAAAAATAACAATAGGTGAAAAGGTTTCAGTTGAAATTTCCATACTCTTCAATTGCTTATGATATAAAATCAAATCCTTAACTAAGATTCAAGACAAAGTTTTTCTCTATTATTATAAAAGTATTTTGTATGGTTTAATATGATATTTTTTATCTCAGTATTAACTGTCTAAAGGTTTTAAGCCTTTAACTCTCAAATAATAACTCCTTATTGATGCTGCCCTCTCTTCACTTTGACAGTTGACAATACACTAAACATATTGAGAGAGAGAGAGTTAGAGAGTGAGTAGAGTTTGACCTGCTACATCAATGAGACTTTCGTTGACAGGTTCGCTCTGCTTGTGGTCCATGTTTATGATCAGAGCACCGCTCTCTTTTTGCCCAACTCTTCTTATGATCCAACAATTCAAGCTTATGCAATGCGTTATTCATGTCTCTCTGAAAAAAAGAGCAAAGGCTCAATTTTTCCATGGTTAGTTAGTGTTTGTTCAGACTTCTAGTTAGAGCAAATAGCTTTCTATGGTAGCTATATGAAATAGTGCATCAATTTGGATCAAACTTCTCTCAAATGTTTAGACTGATATTAAACGCATAAAAACACATAAATGTATTTTTTTTTTTATATATATTTTTATTGGCATTCAACAATTAACCGATATAAATTAGGTTATGATCCAATATTGAAATATATTTTAGAAATTTTTTTTATTTTTAAAATATCGTAATCAAATTTATGTCAGTTTTATTTTGTTTTAGACTTAACATTTGTGTGAAGTTTAATCAAAATTGGTTCACAATTTTATATAGCTACTATACAAAAGTTGAACCAGTTTTCTGCGTAGCCAAAACGACTCCTCATCGGTATTTTGGCTTTGTGTCAAACTGCAGAGCAAGTCGAAATTATTCTGGTGTGTTAAAGTGACGATCTGCTAAGAGATAAAAAAAGGTGCAGTCGGGATATCGACTTGACCGACACGGAGGGTTAAAGGCAAGCCAAGCAACTTCTTGGTTCCAACAACTCGAAAAGGTTCAAGAAGATATCCCAAGGGCAAGAATTCATTTAGGATATTAGGGCGGAACTATGCTGACTCAGGAAACAGCTGTGTACTATTGGCATCTTGAATTCAAACATATGCAGGTTTTGTGAAACTGAGGAGAAAACCTTCCAGCGCATACTTGCAGAGTGTGATGCCCTTGCCAGAAGAATGAAATCCCTTTTCGGTGGGCATAGAATAACGATGCATAATATCACCCGACTAGAACCATCTCAAATAATATACACAGATATTGGGCTAAACGAGGAGCTCTAGGGCTTGAAGGGCACACAATAGATCCCTAAGGTCGGAGTGCAGTTTTCCTTTTTAATATTATTATTAAGGTGGCGATCAGACAAGACTCTCTGAAAACAAAACAAAGCCTATACATATTCTTAAAAAAATATTCATTTTATTTTAATTTGAATTTTTTTTTGAATGAAATGTAGAACTTCTTTTGTTTTTGTGTCAAACTGCGGAGCACGCTGAAATTGTTCTGGTGTGTTAAGCTGGCGAGCATAGAAGACTCTCTGCACACAAAATAAAGTCTATATTCTTATAAGAATAATAATTTTATTTGAATTAATTTTTATTTAATGAAGTACAAAGGTTGCGATCAGACAAGGCTATCTCAATACAATATAGTGCCTATATTCTTAAAAAAAATACATAATATTATTTTACATTTTTTTGAATGAAGTGCTAAGGTTGCGAACGGACAAGACTCTTTAAATACAAAATAGTGTTTATATTCTTAAAAAAATTTTAATTTCATTTAAAAATAAATTTTTTTGAATGACGTTTACAACTCCTAACACATAAATTTGCTGCCAATCACCTAAATCTCCTATCGATAGCGACTTCAGTGACGAAACATCGATGTTTTTATTTTCCATAGTTTCTTGTAGCTATATAGCGTCATCCTTGAGATTGAAATTTTTTTCGTAAAATATTTTCTTGAGTATAGTTATTAGTAAGACTAGCAAAACACAATTTCTTGGCTCTAAATGGATTGGGAGCTGTTTGGACCAATGGGCATAATCCCAACAACGCAAAACATCGATATTTGACTGTCCTGCGTTCAAAGTGTTTGAGCCTTAAATTATTTAAAGCGATTCCTTTCATTTTTGCATTGTAGTCTTGGGAAAGATCTTAGAAAAGTCTGCCTAAAAAGTAACATAAAGAAAGCTTTTAGTAAAATCGTTCAGAACAGAATCTCTAACTCTCTCTCTCTCTCTCTCTCTATATACGTTACAAACTACTTGCCCAAACTTAACCAACTTTATATTAACTAAAGTGTATTACAATGCAAAAACCTTCTTTGTCATATTACAGCACTGGCGCCGATGACGAGAGCATGCATAGTAGCAGTCAGCAGGCTCCAACTCAACAGCTGTCTTGCAACAAGCAACAGCAGCAACGTCAATCATACGACCACTCTGGGTTGTCAACCCAGCATAATAGGAGCTCATAACGACAATAGCAGCTCCTCTGGCTGTGGCGGCACCGACTCCTCGCAGTCCATGGCTGCTGTCGTGTCCAATACCATAACGACGGGCAACAACACGCCACGTAAGACAGCAGAGGCCATTAGCCGCAAAACCACACATATGTACGAGGATGCGGCCATGAAATCTTTCCAGAGATTGCAGGCAACAAATAGTCACTTTTCGTGCGCCAATAATCTGGAACAGCAGTACAGCGCCTTGGTGGCATCTATATACGAAAACGAGATGGCCAAGTAAGTAAGCTAGCTAGTATAGTGTGTAAAGTATTGAGTTAAGCGGCATTATTGAGCCATACTTGTTGACCAACTAATTGACAATTAGACACATTGCGCAAATCCAGATTTCGAGCGAAATGACAGTAAGGCCCGGACTGCTTTTGATAGAATGTCAAGTTGTCAATAGACAAAATGTCGCTGGCTGGACAAGCCGCAACACCCGCTAGCACAATTTCAGTTGGAAGTGTCTTGGGGTGACTGCGAGTCTCTCACATAAATTTTATATGGTCGGGCAATTATTCAATTTGAAACATTTTTGTTCAATTTGGCAGTTTGAAGCTGTTATGGCATTAGCTATGTTGTTGCTCTACCAAAGCCTTTAAAGGCGGACTGCTTAATGCAAATTATAAGAGGCTGGGCTTGGTTTGGGTCTATGTTTTTTTGTTGTGCATATTTTTTGGGTTGGGTAGCTGAGAAATTAATGTTAATGGGATGACTTTGATATTGCAGCTGCGACAATATATCGATGGCTTCGGATCTAGAGCATATGTATGTCAGTGATGAGGAGGACACACATGAGAACCATGAGCAGCGTGTGCCCTACTATCATTGAGCGAGCAAGAGCTGGAAATCCCAAAATAATGCGAAAAGAAATATGCTTGAGTCTATATTGAAACAATGTAGTGAGTACTGTACCTTAAATTTATGCATGTCTACCACATACAACAAAAACATATACACTAGCTGTAATAAGTATATACATACATCTGACAAATGTTCAAAAAAAAAAAAAAAAAAAAATCAACTCAAAGTAAAGCTTTTATTTTTGAACTCTATATTTTTAACTAAAAAAAAAAAACTAATTTTTTAAATTTAAAATTAACTTTAAAAAAATCGGTTGAAATATGACCATAAGCTAATTTATGGTATACTTTTAAAAAAGTCGAGCATTAAAGTCAAGCCATGCACAAAATGGCAATTAAATTTAAAACAACACACACTTGAAATTAAATTTTAAAACTAAAATTACTGTGTGTTTAACATTAAAACAACATTTTACCTGTATTTTGTTAACAAACAAATGGGCAATTCCTGGATACAACAGTGCAAATATACAATAGCATTAAAAAAAAAAATTATACAAAAAATTAAAAAACATACCACGTAAATATTTTTACATTATAAACAATTTGTTACACATTACATATATATCAATATAAAAACTAGCTTTAACATTTATACTTGTATTAGAAAAAAAATATATACCTATATAAAACATTTAAAGCCAACTTTGTAGCTTTTTTTGTGTAGCTAATAAAATTTTTACAAATATACATATGTGTAGTACTATATAATAAAACAACAGCACACAAAACTCCTCTGGCGTTTTATCAAATCTCCAACAGATCAGTATGCCCACCGCTGTGCGTATCCATATGTTCTATGTAAACTTCACGCCCAAAGTCTATAACTAACTTAGAGCCGGGCCAAAGCGACAGCTAGCAAAAATGTTTAACAAATTGGCCATATATAAATGTATGTATTTACTTAGTACATTATATATAAGGTGTGTGTTTGTTTGTGTGTGTGTGTAGCTTGGTTTTGAATCTGAGCATTTAGACAAAACCAAAACGAATTAAGGTCATTGGCGCTTGGTGAGAGAAGTCAACAGCCAAGCCAAGTAGCAGCCAACAGTGTCCGGCAGTGGTCGACTCCAGCGGTTCCAGCAACCACGCATATATGCCACACACAAACACACACACACACTGTCTTAATAGGTTTATACATCATATCATATCATAATATCAAACATCGCGAAATTTATTTTTTTTTTAATTTTGAGAATATTATAAGGCATTATATAAGGATGCACTATAAATCAGTGATGCGCACACATAGCCCGTGGGGGCCGAATGAAAATGAGTATTCACACAGACATGAGCCGAGCACTTGCCGAAGTAAAAAGCAAAAACGAAAAAATTCTAGCGTGCACTGACAGAAAAGCTGTAGTGGCGCGTAAAGTTGTTTTTTCAGGGAAAATATACCAATGCTTTTACAATTTTGGCCGCTCTCTTCTTGCACATCCCTGCTATAAATAGATTACATCGCACATTGACTCACAAAGTAGTAAAAAATGCTCTATTCCTTTAAAATTACGTGTACGAAATAGAAATGAGAGCAGACAAACAGCCAGACATGCTTTCCCGTCCCTGTTTTCTTATACACTGTACCTCTAGGTACAAATGTATACAACGATTTGGGAAACGTATGAAATGGACAGAAGGAGGCGTGACAGATCCCAAGTCCTTTATACCAAAATACTTATCATAGCCGCGGGTAGCGATTGAGCCATGTCCGTCCGCCTGAACGTCCTTCCTCCGTCCGTCTGTTTAAACAACTAGATTTTGGAGACTATAAGAGCTAGTAGATACGAAACTTTACCAGATGGTGCGCATAGTTCCTGAGCAGATGAAGTTTGTTCAATTTTATTAATATCTTGCTCCACTTCCCCACTAATAGAAATTTGCTACTTAAAGCTACCTTTTTCAATATTTTTGTCTGAAAATTTAGAACTATGCTTCGTGGTAACTTGCATCTGTGTGTCAAAAATGCACAAAATCGGAAAAATACAATAAAAGCAATAGTCAAAAATGTACTTACTAATTTCACGTCCATTGCATCGATTTTTGACTATACGTAATTATGGTAAAAAATTACTTAGAATCAACAATTTTGGTAAGTATGTTCATGTGGCCCTGATGAATTTGATCGATGCGAACCCGCTGCCCACCAACAGTCGTTTTAGCTTATTTCCTCCCACACCATCAACAAACTAATCCCACTTTAAATAGCTTCTTCGACATAAACTATAGGTCATTTCATCGAAGTAATTTGTTACGAAAATCAATACGGAACCTTTATTGGCCTATCAAATATGAATGTTTCAGGCAAATCGAGGTTATTACTCCATAAAATTTTTCAAACAGTTGAGAAAATTAGAAATAAATTAATTATAATTATTGTTTAGTGTCTTTTGTCAGTTACATCATTTAGTACCACTTTTGCCTTTTAATTTAAAAGTTCAATTTATTTTTGGACGATTATTATTATGAAAATTATGGCTATTCAAAGTTGGAAGTCATACCCCTCGAGCGTCATTAGCATATTGTATTAAACCTTTGAGAAAATATTCCAAGTCAACTGTGTTGTCACAAGGGGGAGGGGGTACTATTTTGACTAAAATCAGCGTCACGTAGTTTATACGGATGATCCTGAGATACTTTGAGGTCATTTACCCGAAAACGGTCTTTTTCAAATATCTCACAATTAAGTGATGAGTTAATCCCCGGATTTGGCCAGTTGAGCAAATTACTCAAATGACCCTTCTCTACAACAACTAAAAAGACCAAAGCTTTGCTTAGGAATAATAATCTATTAATTTTACGTTTTTTGATGATTTATGAGTTAAAATTACTTAGACTTAATTGGACATTTAATAGATAAAGTTACGTTAAATTCACAATAACATTTTTCTGCTTTGGCAGCACACAAATCTAGAATACCTTTTATGTGAGAAAGATGACAGGGTAGTAAGTCTAAAATGTTCTGTGCTAAATTGAGTTTGTGGGCGAAAATTTATGAGTCTAGTCACCTTGCTTTGAATGACTAAATCGAGTGTGCAATAACTCTCTTTCATATAAAAGCAAGTACGCAGCATCGAAAAAAGCGCCAAGATAAAACAAAAGTTCATATAAAACAAGCAAAACACAAGCAGTGCTAAGTTGTTTTTTCCATGGTACGCAGCTTTGTAAGCAAACAGTGCTGTCCATCTTTTTGAGCAATTTACGTTAGATGGCGCCAGCAGTAACAAGAGCTACTTTGCTTTAGCGCTAAAAACAAAAGGTAAATGTGTAGCAAGTTATTTTGATGGCAAAATACATGGCAAGTGAGAAAAATTCTTGCCAAACACTTGTAGCTTAGTCGTTTATTAGGGACTGCAATTGGTGAAGCAAACAAGATTCTTGCAAACTATTTCTCTTAAATACGCCTAAAGCCTTCACAACAAATCTTAGCGCAGGTAATCTACTTTTTATGAAACACGGTGGAGGTACAACTTTCGGGTTTTGTACTGATCAGTAATTACTTTTTAATTGAAAGTTACTTCTAAATTCGCATCTTTTCAGGAAAATACAAATTTTTATGGAAATAAAAACAAACCGAATTCTGATGTACTGGTAAGTGCTAGAAACTTAAGAAACGTTTCCAGTCGTTTCGCGATATAAATATTATATATAAATTAAGTTAGGTTTCAGTAAAGTTTTAAAGAACTATAAATCAGCAAAAAACTATAATATATTTGAAATATATAATATATTCAGCTGCGGCTGTTTGCGCAGTGGAAAAGCTTGTGCTGCGGCATCCAGAATATAATATTCTTAAGTTCGCAAAGATTTCTAAAACGAGTTGTACAAGAATGTACACCTTAATCGCAGGCAATGTTATTATTCTGGCGCTCTTTGCGCACTCGATGATCTGGCGCACTACAGTACGCGTTGGATGTTGGTTTGGTACTGAGGTTGGTTTGGTCTTTTTATTTATTATCAATCTCTTATTTCGAAGCTACAAAATAAATGCTGTGGTAAGCAGCATCGTACTCATATCTATTAGCATGAACCATAATTATGAACAATCTGATTCATGCGCGCCGCCAGGGCCCATGCTTATTGCTTATTCAGCAAAGCCGATGTGACGTCACATGTTCATGTCTGATCACGAGAAGATATCCGAACATTAATATTAAAATATTGCTTTTAAGTTGTGAAACGGAATTTTAAATGAAACACATAAGTTGTGGTAATTTCTAAGTGCAGGCAGTGCATCAAGTATACGTTTTTCGATTTTTGCCGAAAACTTAAAGACAAATAAAATCGGTAAATTTCGCCTTAAGGGTGTTTTACGTAAAAATGTTTACAACTCGCTGAAGTTTGCTGACAATAAAAGTGAGATGAAAAGAAATCTATTTTTACACCAAAAAACAACTTACACTTTTGTTGCAGAAATCAATAAGATCGGTGTCAAAATCACGGTAAGTAAGATTAATCTTTTATAGATTTATTTATAAGTTAAGAAGAAATATGTTTAGTTAATTGATTGAAAGAAATAACGAATCTATGAACCGAAACCCCAAAATTTGTATACCATTTTGGTTCTGATCAGGACGACAACAGAAATCGATTTAGGTATGTCCATTTTTCTGTCCTTCTATTGCCTATTTTTTAGAATAAAACAATTTTTATAGCAATAAGCTCCTAAGCACTGTACCAAATTATGATCAAAATCGCCTGACTATATCATATAGGGGGCTCTATATAGGTCAAAATTTGGTCCAAAATACCATTGCCTTTCGTTTGTTTGTAAAGTTTTGTAAAAGTTCTTTGAAGTACTATTTATATAATATACCGAATTTGATTGCAATGTGATGGTTTAGGGTATCTTAAACACACTTCGTCTTTTTATATTGACCAAATTATTCCCCAACAGAACTAGGACCTTAAGTTTTAATATTGAAACTTTATTCTGTATCCTTTATTCTTCCTTACTTAAACACCATTCCGAGATTGCTTGCTTTTTATAATTCATCGAAAACTTTGGGATTTATAGACAAACCCAGTCATATTTGAAACCCATTTGCCTGCAAGCCTCTTTTAAAACAAGCTATTAGTAAAATTGCTTGCAAAAAAGCTACACTCGCCAAAATCGTTATATGCTGTAATTAAACTATAAAAATTCTTCTGGGATGCTTCTCAAATCTCTTCACAGAATTTTTAATTTTCAACAAAAGTCTTTCCTAGTATCAAGTTAAAACTTATTGCTAAAAATAAATTAATCGTTTTAAACATATGCTTTAAAATCGGATGAAGTCGGAAAGTTCAGTCTAGTAAAGGGTATATTATAGTTGGCATGAGGCGTCTGCGTTTTCATTAAACATATCTTAACCATGTAATTGCAATTAAAAAATATCTATTAACTCTCTAAAAAATCAATCAAAAAAGCAATTAAATCAGAGAAGACTTGTATGGTTCCTCGTTTAAAGTATTTTATCTGTTTATTGCTCTTACAAGCAATTTAATTTGTTTTTTTCAATATAAATTTAAATTACTCAATAAACTTGTTTCTTAATTTTTCAAGAAGAGTAGCCGCTATTTTTGTTGTCACAACACTTTCAAATGCTTATCTTTTAATTGGAAAAATGTCAACATATTCAATATACAGCTTTAAAGCGTGCTGTTTATAAAGCAGTTCCGGCTTTTACCATGCGTCTTTTAAAAAAACGCTTTCATTGTAATTCTTCCCATTTAGTTATAAACGTATTTAAAAATGTTTTATTATGCGAAAAATGTATTACTTCGATATTTTGGTGGCTTTATGATCAGGAGACATTATTGATTTTTATAAAAATACTTTTATTGGAAGTTTTGCTTTTGTGCTTTATATCCGGAACATAAAACTTGGCCTTTAACCACCGCAATTTTCTTAAAAGACAAGATAAAGTTTTCCAAAGTTAGTAATTCTTAAAAGTCAAAAAAATCGTGTGAGTCAAAAATCAGGTAACTAGAGAAAAATTGCTGGCCAAAAATGCACTAGTTTTGTCTCGCCCTAAATAATTAAATGAGATGAATTGAGATGAAATGACATGAAATGCGATGAAATAAGACGAAATAAGATTAAATTAGATGAAATAAGATGAAATGAGATGAAATTAGATGAATTGAGATGAAATGGGATGAAATAAGATAAAATGAGATGAAATGGGATGAAATTAGATGAAATTAAAGGAAATTAAATGAAACCAGATGGAATGAGATGAATAAAATGAAATGAGAAAAATTAAATTAAATAGTATGAAATAAGATTCAATGAGAGAAGATTCTATGGGATGATATGAGATGAAAAAAGATTAAATTAGATGAAATGGTATGAAATAAGATGAAATAAAATTAGATGATTTGAGATGAAATTAGATGAAATTAGATGAAATTAATGGAAATTAAATGAAATCAGATGAAATGAGATGATGAAATGAAATGAGAAAAATTAAATTAAATAGTATGAAATAAGATTCAATGAGAGAAGACTCTATGGGATGATATGAGATGAAAAGAGATTAAATTAGATGAAATGATATGAAATAAGATGAAATGAAATGAAATTAGATGATTTGAGATGAAATGAGATGAAATGGGATGAAATGAGATGAAATGGGATAAAAATAGATGAAATTAAAGGAAATTAAATGAAACCAGATGAAATGAGATGAATGAAATGAAATGAGAAAAATTAAATTAAATAGTATAAAATAAGATTCAATGATAGAAGATTCTATGGGATGAAATGAGATGAAAAGAGATGAAAAGAGATGAAATGAAATGAAATGAGATGAAATGAAATAATATAAAATGAGATGATATGAACTAGAAATGAAAAAAGATGAAATTAAATGAAATGAGATGAATTAAACAACATGATGAATTAATTAACAATTAATTTAAATGGTATAAAAAGAGATGAAATGTGATGAAACGAGATGAAATGAGATGATATAAATTGAAATAAATTAAAATATGGTGCTAAGCTGAAGTTTTCAAATTCAAAATTTGTAGATTGGGCAATAGTAGGATGCCACCTTCCCTATATTCCACTTTTATTGTTAAAATATCTTCTTATAAGCCTTCTTTTAACAGCAGTTAATATTGCTCTCCAACATATCAACGTTTACCATGTCGCGTTTCAAAAGTTAGACACTATTATGAACTTCGCAATCTGGATTCTCGCATAAACGCGTTAACGCATACACTTAGCAAGAGACTGTAGTTAACGCATGCAAAATGTTTTGGAAGCTGTGAGTCTAAATCTAAAGTACACGAATATGCTTAATATGGCCCAAATGAACATAAATCAAAGCGTGGCCAAGTGCAAAAAAAGGCAATGCAAAGAATACAAACATGGTAAAAACAATTACCAAAAGGCTGCAACAACAGAACACAACAAACACACGAATAAACAGAAATCAAGCGAATAATAACCAGAAAAAAAATAATAATAATAATAATAATTGTGGCCAATTGCTGCTTAGTTGCCAGTTAATTGCAACATGGCCAAGACGGTGCCACAACAACAATGGCAGCAGCAACAACAATGGCAACAGCAACAACAACAACACCGCACGAGTTTCTTGCCACAACTCCGTGCAGATTCTGTTCCGCCAAACTGTGACCATTCTTTTTCATAGTTCACAATGCCTAAAACATTTGGTGACTGTGACTTGGAGTCATTGGAGTCCGTTGGATTCGTTGGACTTTTGCGGCAATTATCAAGACAGGCAGCTAATTTTATTATACCTGTAAACAATGGGTTCTAGGAGTATGTTAGGTACGTGAAAATGTATGTAACGGGCAGGAGAGAGAAATTTTGACCTTATATACGAAGAATTTTCTCTATCTTTCTATAATATAGAGTGGTCCAAATCAGTCGCAGGATAGTTAACGTAATTTAAAAAAAAAAAAAAAAAAATTTTTTTGTTTTTCTATCGCTTTTTTTTTTTTTTTTGTTGAAAGTGTTTACAATGGAGATGGATATTCTGTTGAAGACCGTGTTAAAGCTATTCGGGGGTACTACCAAATTAGGGGGAAAAAAAATCTACTTTCTTCAGTATTTTCGTCAAAAATCACCTTTTGTGTTGAAGTTTATTCATTTATCAAAAAATCGTCAAATTGATCATCTTCAGTGATGAAGCTGAATTCACTTTGAATGGGATAAATGGGAATAAATAAAATTATCGCTTCTGAAACGACGACAATTCTCGTGATTATCAAGAAAAGCCGATACATCCTTAAGAAGTGACTTACACCATTGAACCTTACTATCCACCACCGTTACGATCAGTTTAGTCCAATATCAGCCATGATGAATATTTTTCGGACATCAGTTTTCGCACATGTATGTCATCTGCCTAATAAAATACTCATCTCGATTCCAAAACAAATTAGTCTTCTTCTAATTTGCCTTAACTTTCCTGCTTCTGTATTGGAACATTCTATATAAAAAAGTTTTTGCTGTCATCTTCATTAATTATTTTTCTGTTCAGTGTGACCAAATATTAATAATTAACTTTTAGCCGCTATTTAAGACAAAGCGTAGATATTGCGCTTACTAATATTTGTCGCTAGATGGCGTAGTTTTTGTAAGTTTTTGCCGCTGGATGAAGCATCAGTGATAAAGCGTTGATATCTACCCGATAATACTTAGTGTTTTTAAAGGGCACTACACCTTTTTCGAAGCGCTTGATGTTTTTTTTTGAACCCTTATAACTTGGGTTGGGATGATGGAAGATCATCATTCGTTACTACAACAACTATTGTATAACAGAAAAGTAATGAACAGTGAATTAATTTTTCACCTTACGCCTATGTGAATGTTGCGAAATGGCCAAGCCACATATTTTGACTAAGGTGTAGAGTTTGTGAAGTTAGGCCTCGTAGATTTAGGACGTGTAGAGTTAGAAGCTTGGCTCTACATGAGATCTGATAACTTTTTGACAAAATGGCAAAATTTTACATGAAATTTTTTTTAGTAGGTTACGTTTACTAATATTTGTCGCTAGATGGTGCAAGCCAGATGCAGCATGTTTGCACTAACAAGAAGGCTCTCCAAGCCTCAACCCACCTTGGACGCGGACTTAGACCGTATGAAAATCTATCCTCGTTTCCTGATTGATTGTCGTTTCTTTAGAGTGGTTCAGAGTATTAATAATTGTCCTTTTTTTAAGTGGTTGGGCTGGTCGAAAGCATAAGGAATAAGTATAGCCCCAGGTCGCATTCTGGGTGGGTAAATCATCCAAAACATTTTAAATATGTTTTTCTTGATGATCAGAAAGCAAAGTTACCTTACTAGTGAGACACATGTTCTCCAATATCCACTCTTAATAGCTGAGTTATTCCAAGCTATGAAAACAGTTTTCTTTAATCCCCAATTTGATGAAAGCACATTTACTCCAGATTTCGTCCACAATCATCCTAATTCCTTCATTAGTCTCCAACTATCCCGTAAAAAGCAATTCTATGCAAAATTCTGCCCTTTAGTTCTTATCTTCTAGACTGTGTATTAATCGTCAATTGTATCAAGCCATTCCCACTTCTTGGGTCCAAAATATCCAAACCAAAGTGGTTTTGTTTTTAAACCCAAAAAGTCTATTTGATAATAAAAATTCCAAACAAACTTTGGCACGCAACTTCGAAATTTTCTAAATTTCAGTCTTTAAGCTTCTTTAGCTGTGTATTGATCAACAATGACTAAATGAATCAGTCAGTGAGTCAGGTCATGGGAAAAAAAATCATCAATATTCATAAATGCTTATTTTTGCAAGCAAAGCGATTAATATAAAATATAATATTTAAAAATGGTTTGTCGGCTGCCATCTTTGAAGTTAAATGGGATGCAAAAAGTTAAAAATTGTCTGAAGATGCGAAAAAACTTGAATGCAAAAACTATGTTATATCGTAAGAAAGCAAACAATTTTTAAAATTTAGTCAAAATTTAACAATTAAGGAAATTTATAAGATAATAGAAAATTTAATTAAAATTCTTTGGATATTAAATTTTTGCCAACCTGTCGAAATGCATGTATAATAAACATACATTATAATTAAAAAAATGTTGAAATTAAATTAAAAAGTTGAAATACATTAATTTTCAACATTAATACAATTTTCATATACACAAATTCAAAGCATAAGCTTTAATGTTGAGCAATAAAACTTATATTATATTTTTTATGATCAGCATACTTTTTAATTTTTAAGCTGGAAAAAAGTTGCCATTTTTACTAATTGCATTTTTATTATATGCTTTAAAAATAAAAACATTAAGAAGCATATGTGGCATAAAAAAATATTTTTTAATGGAATAGTCGTTTAAGGCCCACACGCAGTTCGAAATATTTCGCACGGAATGACAAAACTTCATATAAAAAATAACCCAAATTGGATATCCCAAATGGGATTTTTTTTTATATGAAGTTTTGTCATTCCGTGCGAAATATTTCGAACTGCGTACGGGCCTTTAATAACAAAATGTTTTCTAGTGAAGAGCCCTCTGGGCCTTAATTCATCATCATTATCATCATCATCATCATCATCATCATCATCATCATCATCACCATCATCATCATCATCATCATCATCATCATCATCATCATCATCATCATCATCATCAATTGGCCATTACAACCGTGGGTCGGTCTTGGCCGCATCCAGAAGCCTTTGCCAGTCGTTTCTGCTTTGCGTGCACTGACGCCAGTTGGAAATATCAAGCCTAGCCAGGTCAATAGATACCTGATCTTCTCAGAGAAGATCTCCCTCTACCGCGCCT
Organism: Chymomyza costata; assembly: GCA_018150985.1. Classification (NCBI taxonomy): domain Eukaryota; kingdom Metazoa; phylum Arthropoda; class Insecta; order Diptera; family Drosophilidae; genus Chymomyza; species Chymomyza costata. Next base: position 267,203 of record JAECWU010000026.1, read on the forward strand.
ACCACCAGTGGGCACCGTTTCGAAGGCTTTTTTCGCTGGCTTTTTTCATCACCCATTCTCGCCACATGACCTAGCCAACGCAGTTGCTGCAACTTAATGCGCTTGACTATGTCTATGTCGCGGTAGAGCTCGTACAGCTCGTAGTTCCATCGTAAACGGTACTCACCATCAACACAAGAGGGACCAAAGATCTTACGTAAAACTTTTCTCTGGAAAGCTCCTGGGCCTTAAAGTTTTTAAAATTACTTTGTGTACTTTGCAGTAGAGGTGGGATACTATCGATAGTGCCACCAATCGATAGATTAGACTTCGATAGTTGAAACTATCGATAGTACTATCGAATAAAGTAAAATTAAGCTTACACATTCTTCAAATAATTAAAATTCTAATATTTACATAAAGAGTATTTCAATATTTTTCACAGAAACGTTTTATTCACGACATTGTAAAATAAAAAGAGATCCTTTTAAAATTAAATCTTAAAAAACCAAAAACTGTCAATTCAACAATGAACATCCATCCTCTCACTTTCAGTAGAAGTAGCAGGAGTGCAAAAATATTTGTTGACTAAATTTTGTAGTCGGATCCCAGAAAATAGAATAATACTAAACTTCCAAAATCTCAACGGATTTCCATAATGTGGATTATAAAATATTGGTGCTACCTAATTTTTAGAGATCTTTTTGGATTTGGTGACTCTAAAAGCGTCGGATGGTCAAAAAGGTTGACATGTTGACCGTTGATTTGTCAAAAAAGTAGTTTATATACAAAAGTATACTATCGATATATCGAACAAAGCCATCGATAGTATCCGTAAAATTAAACTATCGATACTATCGATGCCATCGATAGTATCCCACCTCTGCTTTGCAGTAAATAGCTCTCTCGGGATTAATCTTTTTTTGTCCCATGGCTTTTGCTGAGATTATTGGATACTTGCTTATATTTCTGGCAATTTCAATTCAATTACCATGTGGATTCATACCCTAGTCATTTGTAGTATAGGGTGGGCCATCTGTTGGTTTTATATTATTATTCAGGGTATCTCTACGTCGAAACGGCGGATATATCTAACCAACTAACTTTAACGTTAGCAATTTTTTCGCTTTTCTGTAAATATAAGCTGCATATACATGTTAGTTCTAAATGTTGTTGTTGCGGGGAACTATTTATTTGGCGATGACTGTTTTGGTTCATTGCGTGTCTTGAACAAATTAGCTGTAGGCACGTTGACAAAAACCGTCAATTGACTTGTCAGTGACTGAGTTAACCAGGAAAAAGATACTTTTAACGGTTCAGTCCGTCACTAACAATTGATTTAGCTTTGAAGATGCGCTACTAAATATATATCGTTCGCCTTTATCTACACTACAATGGATTATAGTGTCAACACACACACCCCGAAAAATGCAAATGTAGCAGGAAATCAAAATAGTTTTCAAATAAAACTAGCCAAATTTGAAAGTAATACAAAGAGAGATAAATTGGTAGATGACCAAAAATAAAGCGCGCAAAACTTATACATTGGATTTTTTATTTTATTCGAAAGTCGAGTTCAAGTTCAAAAATAAACGATGGTATAAGTAACTAAATAGATCAAAGATTATACAACACGAGCGCGAAGTAATGGGCCCGTAATGGTAAACTCTTCATACACTTAAAACAACTTCAAACATAAATTATATTTTATGGATACGTGGGCCATTAAGTTGATTTTATGGTTTTTATTGATCCAATCAAAAAAATTCATTTTTATTTGATTGTTACAAGTTTATAATCGGATTAGTTTTATTATTTTTTGATAGTGCACTTTGTTACAATGAGTAGGATGAAGCATATAAAATTAAATCAATATTTATTGATTTATAAAAAAAATATATATATCGAAATAAAATCAAATCAATAGTATTTTGAACTTATATAAACATAATTGCTAAATTTTTATGATTTTTGGATATTTAAATGCAATCAAAAATTATAGTTTACAAGCAGTAATCATAATTGGCAGTAAGTTTTTATTTATCTAGCTGGAGTGATATTCGGTGGACAACATTTAATGGTTTAACCAAGACAAGGAAGTCGATCTTAAACAAGGCCAAGCCAAAAGGTAATATTTGAGAATCTGTCGTTATGCTTTAAAAAAACTAGTTCTTTGGAGTTACATATAACAGCTTTTTACTCTTATATTTGATCGTACTAGGCTCAAATAACCCAAAACTAAGGAGATTTAATTTTCCATTTTTTTAAGATATTGTAATTTGAAAACGAACGATAGAAAGCCAAGTGATTATGGTACAAAAGATCTTCTAGTCGCAGTGCCCCACCTCTTTGTGAGGAAGCCATACGGGGGGAAAAAAAAGCCAAGTGATTCGGATTCAGTATCGGGTTGAAGCTACAAATATAAGTGCTGGGATCGTTATGCGTTTTAAGAAAAAAAAAAATTGCTTATTATTTTGATATTCTTCCCAATGTTGATAGTCAATAGGATTCGTGACGCAAGTCGCTGACTTAAATAATACGTGCTCCACATTATTTTCAAAGAACTGGTATTTTTAAAACAGAATTTTAAAAATTTACAAACTATAAACAAAACAATATATAATAAATATGTCTAAGACTAAACCGCATAGAAGTAGTACCTTATTGATTAATGGCTTTAAGCAGTTGTGAATTATAGGAGTGTATTTTAAGCGTAGATCTTAGATATGCCTGACCATCTTTCTTCTTTCTGTCTGTCTGTCAGTAAGTCTTACTATCCGTCTGTCTGTCCGTCTTCTGTCCGGGTGTCTGTCCGCCTATCCGTCTGTCTGTCTGGCTCTCTGTCCGTCTGTCGGTCGGTCTGTCTGTCTGCCTGTCAGTCGGTCTGTCTGTCCGTCTGTCTATCCGTCCGTCTGACTTTCCGTCTGACTTTCTGTCTGTCTGTCTGTTCCTTTATTAATCTTTTATGTCCGTCTGACTTTCTGTCTGTCTGAATGTTCCTTTATTAGTTTTGTTTTTCCGTCTATCAGCCTTTCCATCTATCCGACCGTCCGACTGTCAGTCCATCCATCCGTTCTTCCATACGAACCTATGCCTAGATTTCTGAGACCATACTAGCTAGTGACCCCAAATTTTACCAAGAGAATCACATTATCCCTACAACTGTGTTGTTTATTGACACATGGCGTTGTCCGTTGGAGCGCTTCAACCAACGCTACAAATGTCAAATTTGGCAGAGTTGTACCAAGGGTACATCCCGACTAATTAACACTTTTTATCTTAAGACCCAATTTGATAAAATTCCATTGAGGCTTCTTCGTCTTGTCTAAATAAACATATTGAGCGGATATCGGTTCCACCTAGTCGAAAATACTATGAGTTTGTTAACTTTGTCGGCTAGAAATGCAGAAGTGCCCGACTAGGAAGCAGCCTAACAATGGTGTAGATGTGCCATACAAATAAAGTGAGCAAATAAAATAAGTTGCATACATATGGTGCATGTTATAATATGTCATTGTTAAAATCAGTTTTTGCAAAAAAAAAATGCCATACGAAAGTGTCCAACAAAAAGCTACCCAAACTAAATTAAAAAAATTTCAGTTTTTATTTCTTTGCAGTGGAAAATCTGCAAAAACATATTGTGCTGACAAATTGACAATTAAAAAAAAAAGGGTTTTATATAAACCTTTGGAGGTCAACTTTTTTTCATTTTAAACTGTGTTGCAAAAAGTACCAAAATTAAGCATATCAATGTTGCTTTTACCAGTTTGTATATATTTTTGCTGTAGCCAAAGCTCTTGGTCGGGCAGAAATGCAGAATTTTCTTAAAATTAGTTGCTGGCCTCTTTTGCATTTTTGCGCGACAAATTGGACACCCTATATGCAGAGTAAGGCGGGGTAAACCCAACAGTGTGGGTAAACCCGACCTCCCACTGTTTCTCAAAAACGGCAATACTGAGTTAGCTTATAATAGTGTTTTCGTATAGAGCATTAAAAATAATAAAATGGTGGCATGACAGTTGTCTGTCGGTCTACATTTAGATGCTCAAACGACAAGAAGTATATTTTTATTTTTATATTTATTTTAATTTTTTTGAATATTTGATTAAGTTAGTAAGTGGCTTGCAGTGGCGTAACTATACCATCTGGGGCCCGTGGCAAATTCTCTGGATGAGACCCTATAGTTTTGAAAATGATCGTTCAGCACTTTTGGGGGCCCTTGAGTCGGGGGCCCGTGGCATTTTGCCAACCCTATAGTTACCCCACTGGTGGCTCGTATACTATAAACATAGACCTATATAGTGCATGTACAGTGTTGGGTGGAAATTTCGTATAATTTTATTTATTCGCGGCGTCATAAAAAATCACATAGTGGGGCAAATCCGACCTATAAATGGTAGGGCCAGCTCGAACCAAAAATACGCCTGCAAGCTATTCGCACAGAAAATCAAATTACTCTGAATAGTTATTTAGCTATTCTATCCAATCATCCTTTGTTGACATTCATTCAACTTTTATTTCGATTTACAATTTTTTAAATAAATACATTCAATTCTGTAAAACAATAACTTGCTCTTTTGATTTATAATTGAAAAACTATTAAACTTACATGATATCTGTGGTAAATCAGTCAAAAAAATAGACGGTCGGTTTTACCCCAGCATTTTTGAAAATGTTCATAACTCAAAAATTAATAATGGTCAGAAGAAATGAGTAGTTCTAGAAAGTTGCAAGCGGTTAGCTTTAATTTCGGACGAGTTGACCCGATGTTAAATATGCATTTAAAAAAAAAAGAATTACTAGGTCGGATTTGCCCCACCTTACCCTATATGAAATGTATTGTCATTAATCGAGTTTGAAATGCAGTACAGGCCTTTGGACTTTAATTTCATTATCTTTGCGTTAACTTTCTTTGTCTGGAGCTACTAAATATTTTTTCACTAATCAAATCTTCGATGACAGTCATGCAATACAAACTACACACCAAAATAAATATAACCGCCCCAACAAAGACTTCCAGTTCAATATTTGTTGAATTTACCTTCTTTTTTTTCAATTTTATATAAGAGTGAAATGTTCAGCCCAGCCTTAAAATCTTTGATACACATTGTCCATAGCTGGCCGGCCGGCAAGCATTATATAGTATTTATTTTTTTTTTTGCATTTTTGTCAATGATTTGAACCACAAACAAATAAAATACAAAAAAAAAAAAAAAAAAACAACTTCAAAAAAATCGTGTTAAGACAAAGTGCAATAATTCACACTCACTTTGTATGAGAATTGACGTTTTATGGGTTACAACAACAATACCAAATATAATACCAACAACATGAGCACACTTATAGCCAAGTAAATAGTAGAGGCAACTGTCTAAGCCTGAATTTATTAAATTTAACTGGAGATTATGAAATTGAACATGCACACATGGACTGCCATGCTCAATGGTTTATTGAGTTGATAAACTCTTAAGACTCTCAAGTCTCTGGGAGTTACTCTAGTGTTTTTTTTTTTTTTTGCGACTTGTGAACTTTTGCCCATTGTCCAAATAAAGTTATAAAAAATGGAATTTATGATTTCTATAATCAAATTGTGGCCTGCAGGCTGCAGCCAGCACTGCATACAAAAGTCATTTGTTTGGTGTGGTGGTTGCAAGTTAATATGAAATATGAAAAATGAAATGTATCTATTGCCAATTGAAAATCTGCCTTAGGCTTTTCTTCATTTCAATGAAGTGGTGCACAATTTATAGCTAATTTACTCGTGATTTATCTAAATGACTATAAATAATCAATAACGAATGTGTGTGGCTAAATAAAAAAGAAAAATTATAAAAAATAATAAGTTTTATAAACTAAAACTACGGCCATGGTAACTCATATGAACGGGGTGCTAAGAGTTCTTAAGGCCCAATATTAAATTAAATTAAGTTTGTATTAAGTCATTTGCACTTGGTCGAGTCACAATACGCAGCAGCAGCCGCAAACGCGTTGAGTGAGAGTCGTTCAAGCAGAGAGGACAGACTGCGGCGTTTCTTCAACTGAGCAATCGACGCACAGTGGTATATTTGCATTAAATGCATGAAAAAAATGTGATATGTGGAAAACGCAGTAATAATGCGAGCCACGGAATTAGTTTTTATCAATGAAACTTCCAACTAAATTATGTCACTTTTTCAGCGAGATTATCAATACAACTAACAATAGTTTACAAATTTAAGGGTTATCCAGTGAACCCTCGTAAAAAAGTATTTTTTTTGGGTAATTTCGGGTCGAGAAACACGAAAATGGCAACAATTTTTTTTCTTAAGCACCGTTTTCGAGATATTTTTGAAAAACATGTTTTTGGTCACTTATTTCAGTTATTCGTCAATATCTCGTGAACAAAATTTTGTATCGACATGGAAGATTATTAGAAACGTATTGATGTGCTCTTTATAGTGATATATATGGTATGATCGGTACACGATAATTTCATTACATTTCAACAGTTTTTTTATTAACGAAAATAATTTTTTTAAAATTATGTAAAGCTTTAAGCTGAAAGAGAATTCTTTTACGAACATTTCGAGAAAGTCGTGTAAGAATTGTAGATGCTATGGAACCCAAATTTCGTACGAAATTTTGGCATGCTCCGTATGGGCCTATAATAAAAAATTATAACAAAGAGAACATTAGACTAGCTCAGAATATATATTATATGTTGACAGGTGTTAAAAAGTTAAAATCTCAAGCCGAGAGTAGAAAAACTCGAGTTAAATAAGCGAGAAATTCTGTTTTACATTATGAAAATAAAAAAAAATGGTGTTAAGGTAATTTTGCAGTATTCTTTATATTCTGTATAATTTGTTTTAGTCAGTCAGTTGATTTTGTCGCGTTTGCTGTTTTTGTTCCATTTTCATTGTCATCATTATGATTAATAGTATGAAACTACAAAAAAAAAATCATTATTTTTACAGGATTCTTTATATTCTGTATCTGTTTTATTGATTAAGTTAGCTGTTTGGGCCATATCTATCTGGAATAAAAGATGGGTGCCTCGATTGCTATTTTTGTTCCATTGTCAGCTGACGCGGCACCCATATTGCACATAGCTCTTTTATCTCAAAATTTCTTATCGATATGCGATGTACAGCACTTATCAAAATGCCTAAACATTCAGCTATTCATGAACTTTTAGTATACGATCATCCAACACCATGTTAAGTATTTTTTTCTCCCTTTTCTGGAGTGGTCTCCTCATTTTGTTAACCATTGCGATTTTCAGCCCGGCAATTCAATCGACCTCGTTTAAATTATGCCAGCTAATATATTGTATATCACTTTTGCAAACGAAGAAGCAAAGTCTCCTAGAGTGGAATCCACTTTGGCTTTAATACTGGTTGCACTAAGATCTTTTGAATAGAAGTACTGTATCGTATAACAATTTTTTGCATTTTGGCAAATCAACAGAGAGTGTTATCTTGGCTGTAATATAAATCCTTCGTTAATAAATCCCTACTGGTTTCAATCGCTGATCTAAGCAAAAATTTAGCAGGCAAAAAGAAATTAAAAACTTTTATTTTATATTCTCGTACTAAGAAATCTGCAGTATATACACATATTTATACAATTGTGCACTGTTTTAAATTTGAAAGTTCTCAACTCGCTTTTGAGTTTAAAAAACTTAAAAGGATCCACTGTGCGCAGTTGTCAAAATCGTCAACGGCATCGTCTTCGCCTTCGTGCCTGGACTTCAAGCAAGCATCACACTCACTCACACACACAGACACAAATGCAGCTTGCCTATTCGCTTTCGCCTTCGTTAAGCGTTTGCATTGCGTTTCGTGTGCAGCTTCGTTTTTCATTTCGTTTTTAGTAAGCTCTCAACGACGGCGACTGCGACTGCGTTGGTGACTGCGTCGGCGACTGCGCGGCTACTTCTAGTTGACGTTGCATAAAAAGTGGTTCAGTGGAGCAAACGGCTTCAACCTGTGCACGTCGCGATTCGAATGCGCTCGAACGAAAATTTCCAACTCCGAGGCTATTTGTAAAAAGATTTTAAACGTTAACGGAAGTGTGGTGTAGGTGTGCAGCAAAACTTAATAAATTTCGTGCTAAAAGTGTAAAGTGGATCAAAAGGATTATATAAAAAATTTAAAAAAATTTAAAATCTAATCATTTAAAAAACACAGCTTTGAAATTTTGTAATTTCTTTTAAGTGCTTAAAGTTTAACTAAGCTTTATAACTATTTGCAGTTGCTGTTGCGTATACGCAATATTTGGATTAAATTTATTATACCATTTGGATTATTAATTAAAAAGTTATTACTAAAAAAAGGTACGTTGTGAGAAGCATGAGAAAGTATTTTGTTTTTGTTTAGAACCAGTCAGCAAAAACATGCCATTTTTTGCATTCTAATGATAATTTGCTGACATTTATATATAAAAACAAGTATTTTTGGGTTTAAAATATCAAACAAAAATACCAATTTGTTATATGCCTCAAAAACTTGATAAAAATTAAGGTATTGCAATTGCTATTGAACCCAAAAGTAATAATAATAATTTCAATTCAATTAATTGGCAATGACAATCAATTTTATTTAAACAAACTGACAGTTTTGATAGCAATCAGACAGTAGTTCGTTTATGAGTCACATATGTGCAAATTTTTGGCTAAAATTGGTACACATATATTTGTCAGGGCTGCAGAGCTGATTCCAAACAAACTAGCTAAAGCTCTTATATTTTTGCAGTCCTAGGGATTCGAATAAGAATTTGTCAAACAATATGTCTATAAAAGTTTAAATTATCTTCGGAATTCAACAGCCACAAAAAAATAGCCTAGCCTAGTTCTGTAGAATATTAAAGGAGATTAAAGGATATTAAAGGACATCTGCAAAAGTGAAACTTTTTAACACACAGCCGAAATTTAAATCTGGTTGAAGTTAATCCAAAAATAATATTTTCCGATATTTATTAAAAATGTATAGTTTAATTAAAAAATATTAATTGCTGAGATTAAAAAAAATATTTTTCGAAATATTATTTAAAAAATATTTTTATAAATATTTATTTATTTTTTAAAAAATATATATATATATTTTTAAAAAAATATTTTTTTATTAAATTATTTTACTAAAAATCGGAAGATATCATTTTTGGCTTAACTTCAACCAGATTTACTGTGTGTAAAAAAAAATTACTAAAAATATTTTTGTAAAAATATTTTAATAAAAATTTTATTTGTATTATATTAATATTTTTATAAAAATATTTTTTATTTATATTTTTATAAAAATGATTTAAAAAATATTTTTATAGACATCTATTTATTTTATTATTAAAAAAATATTTTTGTAAAAATTTTTTTTATTTTTATAAAATTTTTTTTTTTAAATATCTTTTAAAATAATAATAAAATAAATAAATATCTACAAAAATATTTTTTTAAATAATTTAAAAAAAATATATGGTATTTTTTAAAAATTTTAAAATAGCGAATAGCTTAAAAATTCACTTTTTTCATTATAATTTAATTGAAATATTAACTTCCAAAGCAGGTCTGTATGGTGTTATCCCATACATTATCAATGTTAGTTCGATCGAACAACTTGGCTTAGAGCATAGTTAGAAAACTTCTAAGCTTTGCAGCCCTGGTATTTATTTTATGTACTTATAAACAAATTTGCATATTAATTTTAATTGAATAATGCTATATCGATCGGCTGCCTTGTGCAGTCAGTTAATTCAAATTGAAATTGAAAATGTCAAATTCAAATTAAATCGAGTTGAATAAGCCATTCGATCTATGGACAGTTGTTGGTAGTTGCAGTTCCAGTGGCAATTGGTTAGACAGACTGCGGTGGGTCCTGCTTGTAATGAACACAAATTAACATACAATGTGCTGCACAATACAGACAGATTGTCAAACACCAAGGCGAACAAAATGCCCAACAGCATTTAGGTTGGCTCACTGCGGGCTAGACAATGGATGCAAGAGATCTTTTTTGCTCTATTCCCATGTTTCTGGCCATGGCTAATACATTATTCATGTATTGTTGTAGATAAACACTTTTTGTCTTTAACGGACTGCAACGTGTAAATTGCTTTACGCATTTATTGGCATTCGAATTATGCCTTAAAAAATTGTAACAAGTTTGTGTCTTAAGTCTTTTGTTTTGAAAGGAAATATTTATTAGCACTATAAGGTACACTGTGAGAAATAATGTTTAGAACATGGAAAAAGACAGCGAAATTAAAGTGGAAAGTATTAATGAAAGTTTGTGTTCTAAGTCTTTCGTTTTGTGAGGTATTATAAGTCTCGAAAGTGATTTTTAGAACAAGTAAAATTTTGGAAAAAGAAATATATCTTGTCTGAATGCAATTTAATGAGAGTAAAATAAAAAATTGTAATAAGTTTTTGTCTTAAGGCTTTTGTCGAAATAAAAAAAGTAACGAATCTCGAAGGGAATTTTTGAATAGAAACATAATTAAAGTATTTTTAAAAAAATAAATTATATCTTTAATTAATATTTTGAGAGTGGAACATAAAAATAATTAATGACACTAAATTAACAAAATTTAGTTAGCTGTGTTACACGGTACACTGTGCGAAAAAATGCTTAGAACATGGAAATAATTAACGAAAGTAAATTTAAACAAATTCATACAAGTCTTTTGATTTATAAAAATATACAAGTATTCAGTTAGGGACTGCAGCATGCCAATAATTAACGAAAGTTTTTAAAAATTTATAATAGGTTTGTGTCTTAAGTCTTTCGTTTTGTGAAGCAAAATTAATTTGAGTTATGAGTTAAAAAAAAATGCCTACATCATGGACTTAACGAAAGGAAATTTGAAAAATCTTTAAACAAACTTGGTAACTTTTTGTGACTGGAACATGCAAATAGTAAACGAATGGGAAAAAATGTTTACAAGTTTGTGTCTTAAGTCTTTTGTTTTGTGAAGCCAAAAAAATCACTTGATTTTTGAGCTTCGAAAAAAAGCTTGGGTAGACCAAGGACTTCATGAAAGCAAACTAAAAAAATTTTCAAACAGATTTATTCTTAAATTTATGTAACTAGAAAATGCAGATAGGTAGGTAGGTAGGTAGTAGTGGTTGCCTTACGACACACGTAGGCCTGCAAAAGGCCCGTTTTGATGCCACTTGGGATAATCTCTCTACTCTCCTGGATCCTCTCTGAACCAACCTGTCGATTTAATAAGCGAATTAATCTTATTTATTCTAAATCCTACGAATTAAGTAAAGTTCCCAATAAGTTCGGAACCCAGCGTGTTCAGTCTTCTCCTGCATAGTGCCATGCATCCACACAGGAGATGCTCCAATGTTTCCTCCTCTTCTACTTCCTGACAACTTTTGCAGTAGTCAAAATGAGACACCCCCAATCTGTTAGCGTGCCTACCAATAAGACAGTGTCCAGTAAGAATCCCTATCGTTGCTCTTACCTCCTGTCTGCTGAGTTTTAAAAGCTGCTTGGTTCTATTTAAGCTCCATTGTGGCCAAGTTTTCCTGCTAGTTAGACAGATTCCAGTTTGAACCCATCTATGATTCACATCATTAGTGATATATCTATCGATTAATAGTTTGCACGTTGCTTGCGCCATAGGTACCATCGCCTTGTTAGGCTGAAGTGGTAACGTAGTACCTTGCCTGGCTAACCCATCTGCACTGCAATCGCCCACGATATCTCGGTGCCCGGGTACCCAGAGCAGATTAATAGTAAAGAATTCTGAACAGAAAACGCAAGGCAATAAAAAAAAAAGTAACATGTTTGTTGCTTAAGACTTTCGTTTTGTAAGGGAAAGAGAAATTCTAAGAACTTGGAAATACTTAACTACTCAATATCATTATCATCATCATTACTAGCTTTACAGTCTTGGGCAGACCATTTCTCTCCATGTTCTTCGATCGACCGCTGCATTTCTCCAGTTCAAGACACCAAGAGAACGAAGATCATTTTCCACTACATCTAGACACCTTTCTTCCTTGGGCGTCCACGTTTTCTTCTTCCAATCGGTACTCTGTGGAATGCTTTGCTGCATTCTACTAAGGTGGCCTAGCACTTTTTATAAATCGTATCACATTTTGTTGTTGTACCATTGCTTTAAGTTCTTGATTATATCTTATTCGGTACGATCCATCTTCTAGTCTGACAGGCCCATAAACTTTTCTTAGGATTTTTCTTTCAAAAATTCATAGCTGAGAGATGTCTGTCGACTCAATATATAATACTTAATGCTGCTCAAAAAAAATGCTTAGAACTTGGCATTATTTAAGGAAATTGATTTTTAAAAAATTTATACAGTTTAATGTCTTTTGATTTGTGAGAAAATAATGACATTAATAAGCTTTTTGAAAGAAATGCTCAAAAAAAGTTTGTGTCCTAAGTCTTTTGTATTGTTGGAGTATATAAACTTATTCTGATGCCAACAATTGCAAGTATCGTAATACTTAACAAAAGGAAAATTAATTAATATATTTTGTTATATTAGAATAGGGAGCAACTATTTTTTATACGCATCACCCAGCAGCTTCTCTTTCACATTGCTCGCCAAGATTAATAAATGTTGCCATAAAAACCTATTCGCTACAAAGAGCAATTTGAACAAATTATTGCTGAGCTTACAAAAACAATAGTATGCATAAATTAGGCAATTCATTTGGGAGTCAAGCAATTTTATAAATATAATTAAAAATTATAAAATGTATTTATCACTAAACCGAATCTTTGGACTGTTTGCTGCGCTTTTTTATATCAAGGAGTGGTCAGAGACACACGATTTACAAAATTTATTGCCAAACAAATATAAATAATAAACAAATTAACATTATGACATAGTTGGGTGTGTTTTTTTTTAAGATGTGCAGCAACTCATAAAAGAAAAGAATGGATGAATAAAAAAAATATTATCTATAATGGAAGAT